>JAOSBL010000009.1:19701840-19717039 GCA_027568915.1 Erythroxylum roraimae
ATGATTATATTATTTTAGTCAATAAATTTTTTCTATTAATAGTTTAATACTTTGATCAAAAACTTTGACACACATTAATTACTATTTGAAGTAGAAATATTGAGTGTTATACATTAGTTGTTACTTATAATATCAATGTTCAAGATTAACATTAATAACATAGAATTAAAGTAGTTTTTTTTCCTTTTCTTCTTTTTTTTTACCTCAAGAATAAATATAATAAATACTAGTGAATTTATTATTATTAATATCCTTATAAATTATATCCAAATATATGATAAGATTTTTTTAGTATTTCAGCCTTTCAGGTTCAGGTTTAAACCTAGAACCGCAAGTTAGAAACCTGAACCTGAACCATGGACCTGATTTTTTAGGTTCGGTTTGAACCGAACCTAAACTCAGGTTCGGTTAACCTTATTTATAGGTTCGGTTCATGCGATTCAGGTCCGGTTCACAGGTTCGCGAATTTTTTTGAACACCTCTAATCGTGTCGGTTATTTAACTCGCATGACATTTAGCTTCTTGTGGCACAGTTTACCATTTCCCACATGACGCCGCATGAAGCAAAGAAAAGAATAAAATAGAATGAAGAACAAGAGGAATATCGGGGGCTAGAGGATTAACCTAGGGTTTGTCGATTGATTTGCTAGAGAGGAGAAATCCATTAAATTACAATTGAGAGAAGACTTTGTCAATTCAATCATTGGAGAGGAGAAATGACTGTAAAGAAGACAAGTTTAGTAGTGAACATGTTTAATTATTACCCCCCTTATTGAATTAATAGAGAATTTTCCTTTTTTTGGTATTTCGTATCCCTATCCATTTTAGTTGCATGTACTTTTTGTACATTCAAAACAAATGGCTGTGTGTTGCTTTATTAGTTTTGAGTTTAGGTGCTGTACTTCTTATCTTTATGGCTGAAGAAACACTACTCTTTCAGTCATTATATGCCTACTTTTGATCTTTATTGCTTTATTCAGTTGTAGAATTTAGATTTTGTTTATCTTAATTATTTCTTACCTTCCTATTGATTCTAACGGCTACAAAAATAATTTAGTGTTGTAATAGGTAAATATTTGGTAATAGCTTTATTAGATTTTGATATATGGAATCATTAATATCAATAATAGCAAGTATGCAACAATGTGTCCAGGTATATTACAATGACAGGCTATAGGCTCCTTTGCAAACTTCTTGGAGATTAAAGAATTGTAGAAGGATTCTTTAGATGTCGAAAATATAGGGTAAATTCTATGTAAAATTTAATTACTCTAAAGAAGGATTATAAGAAATAGAAGATTATTTATCTTATTTATTGCAAGAAAAGGAATATTACAATTTGTTTGAGTGGTTTGATGAAAAAATTACTCCAAAAAATATAGATGTCATGAATGAATTAAGAGAGAAGAACATGGATTTTAATGAATAAAAGGGAGATAGTAAACTTAGTTAGGTATGGAGTTTGATGATATTGTCATAAATTATGTCTGGTGTAATAATTAGTATTTGTATGTACAAGCAATGAGGATGAGATGAGTTGTACCTTTATGACATTATGCATTAAATATTGTTTTTAAATTATGACATTTTGTATGACATTTTGTATTAAATTAATGAAAATGATATGTGATTTTAATCGCCTCCAACACATGCCTTTAAATTCAAATCAAAAGATCAACAAAATGATTCTCTATACATGGTATTGTAATTACATATAAATGAGTCAGTTTATATAATTAAAAGTAGTTAATAAATTTAAATGATTAACAAAATATTTTTTTTGTGCATGATGTTGTAATTATATATACATGACTCAACATATAACATCAATAATAATATAAAAGTGAATGTCCGTAATTATATAAGACCACATAAGCTATCCATAAAATAAAAGTGAGGTGTCTATAATTATATACCAAAAAGTCCACATGAGTTACCCATAAATACAAGGATCATAAATTATACACTTCCTTTACTCCTTGTTCTTTCTACTGGTCCAACCTCTTCTTTTGCACTTAACCTTGTTGAGATATAAAATCTTCTAATTTTGGTTGCCATCTTCTTTATTCTAGTTTCTTGAATATATTTTTCCCTTAATTTGTGATGCATTTAGTACAACGCTTTCTTAGGAAGATATTTGCTCTTGACCCAAGAGAAAGAGAAAGAAATGAGATCAACTTTTTATATTATATAATTATTTGTTCATCATGAAATAATAAATAAGCTTACCATCATTTATCTACTAGAAATGGGCCTAGGTGTTGGCATCTTGCAAGTTCTGAAATTATATCCAACTTGTTTACATTTCTTGCGTGTGACATGTCTTCCAGTTCTTATTAAAATAATACCTTCCCTTTTTTTTTTCCCTTACCACCCTTATTTTATTTTTCTTTATCCTTCCACCTTTTTATCATAGGTATGATGATTGATCTTCTATCCATGTTCTTCCCCAAATATTAGCCAAAATTTTTCACCCGGTATTGGATTTGTCCTTTGTTTCTCATAAGTTAGATATGCCAACATATAAATAACATACTTGCTACTTGTACCAATTATTCATGGCAATTACAGATCATTAGACTCATAAATAGCAATAGAGTAATCAATACAAAATTAATTTGTCAAATGATTTAATATTAATTACTTATAAATAAATTAGAAGAATAAGAAATTTAAAAATAATTAAATTAAAATAAAATCCAATTTAGAACAAAACCTCCAAAAGCCACAAGAAGATTTTCAATTCCCTTTAAATCAAAAAATTCAGATTTAGCCACTCATAACTATTCTATACCAAAGATGAAGAAAGAAGACAAAAGAAATAGAGAATAACATGTTCTTACCTTTCCAAAACTGTAGTCTATGAATATTCTATAGATGATGCTTGAAACAAATCAAAATCCTTCTATAATAGGACTGAAAATAAAGTCTCCTAATTACATTAAACTTCTTAGAGTGAATTTGGCTCTAAGTGTTATATAAGTTCTTAGAGTGAAAATATGTGCTACATAAGTGTTGATATGACAAAAAACAAAATCTTCCAATTTTTCCTCTAGTTAGAACTTATTTTGAATGTTTTGTAAATGTCATGATTTATTTTAAACATTTCAAAATGTAGGGCTAAGTTTGTATTTTGGTAAAACCGTTAGTGTCTAATTTGCACTTTTTGCCTTTGAACGTTCAAAAATGATAGATTTTAACTTGTGTTGTTGGCGAAAATATTTTGATAAAAAATGTACTTTTGCTTTAAAATATGTGATTTATGAAATTCTAATTAAGTAAATAATATGTTTAATCAAAATTAAATTAAACTTAACCAAACATTTGAAACTGCAAGTATATTCTAGGAATGGGAATGGGCCAATTAGGCCCAAATCCATTTCTATCCACGGACAACTTGAAAAGCACAAAGTCTAATCGGGATATTTGGCCATGTCCAATGTCTTCCAAATAAAACAACGAATTAATTGCTTCAGTTATCAAATAAAACTAAGTCGTTTTAATAAATTTGAGTTGTATTGTTTCAAGACCAACCGAAATCCCGATCAAAACAAAATTTGCCTATTGACCTTAAATCAGAGTTTCTTCCTTCCCTGTATATTCTTATACGAAGAGTTTATCTTATTTGATTTACAAATTATAGTTTTATTATGTTTGTGCTTTAAATCTATTGTTGATACCGACAACCAGATTTGGTTTGTCTTGTAGTTGGCCATTATCAATCTTTTAACTGCTCTTTCTCCATTTTTCCACTGGTAGAAAATTACAAGAAACGTTGGCTTACCAAAGAACTTAAGAATTTCCAATCTTGGATTCAAAGTCTACTGAAATTGATGCTATATTATTAAGACTACATTAGTAGAAAATAAATCCCCCTCTTGTCTGTTCAAGTTTCAAAGTCCACGTTTGGTTTAATGAATTAATGAAACAATTAAGTACACAGCACAAATCAGCAACCTAGTAACATCGTTTTGGGTCCCAACCTACCAGAACCTGTTCCATCATACGAAGGCGAGATATATTCAAACAGATATAATTTGGACGGTGGGTCAGAGTCAACATCCAAGGTTTCTATTGTTGTTAATTGAGTTTTGATTAATTTGAATTGAGTAAACTTACAAAACGGCGAAACTTTTCTAATGGAAATTATGAATAATATACCAAAATTCATATTAATTTTAATATGGATAAAATATAACATTAATATTTATTAGTATAATTTCGGATATTCTTTTAAATTATAAAATGGCATCTTAATTTCATATTTATTTCACTATATTTAACATTAAAGAAGTTTTAAATTTGGATTCAATATCTCAATTCATTAAAATTAATACAAAATTATTTTTTTTATTATTATAACTATTAAATAAAATTTTGTATATTTTAATTATATGAATATAAAAATTATTTTTACTTATTCTTTTAATTATATTCAATATTTTTCGGTATCTTATAACAATAAAATCGGTAAAAACTGAATCTAAACCGATATCTTCTATTATTCCATTTTTTGTGAAGGGTTTATTTCATTACGTTTTCAATTTAATGAAAAGTTGTTGTCCAGAGTAATTAACTTGGTAATTGGTTACCATTCATAAACAAATATTACATTGCCTGCTGACCATTGAGCGTGGACCGCAGCCTCTTGAAGATTATGTATATATTATAGGGCATACCATCATTTTTATTTTGTTTTGTTGGAAATCTGTAGAACCCTTTATATTTTATTAAATTTAAAAAACGAAAACTCAAAATAATACTATATGTCTCCACGAATTAGGCAATTAGGCACTATCATCCTGTATAAGCATGGCATAATCGAATCGATATCAGAAATTCCACTCTACACGACGTGGGGTTTGGACAATTTAATGAGACGTGCGATGGTTTGTTGATGATGTTCTTCAATTATATGATTATGTCCTGTTAGGCTTAGCACCACAGAATTGAGGTTTTGCATTCAATTTACCGTTGACCTTGCTTCATATTTAAATAACATTTTGAGCCTAGTAATTTCCACCGTAGCAAAAATGTCAAAAAACTAATCTATAAGGTTTGATTTTCAATGAAGTCATTAAATATTTCTTCAATCACAAGAAAGCACATGGCTTTAAGTCAAGTCAAGTCTCTTTCGACCTTAAATTATTATATTATATTCACTTTTTATTTTTTTAGAAAGGAAAATAAAACAAAACAATTAAACAAAATATTAACTACCAAATCATCACCACAGAGGAGTCATAATGATAACAACTCGGTCAAAAATTCCAGGGAAACTTGCTTTTAAAAGAGGCTGATTTCAAGTAAACCCGTCGTGCTCAACAACAATAAAACAATTTCGAGTTCTTTCTCATCAGGCTTTAAGGTTATTGTTTATTTATTCTTGTTTAAAAGGTATATTTTCTATCAAAAATTTAAATCAAATTTTAATTTTTGGTAATATAAAAGATCATAATATATAAAATCTATTTTATTTGAATTTAAATTAATGAAACTATACTTTTTTTCTAGTTCTATAAAAAATATATTTTATCTTTTTTTAAATATTTTAATAAACCTTATATTATTAGCTGAACACTCAAAAGTCAAAAGAGTGATGTTAGGAAAGTCCGAAAAGTAAAAGTATATCTTACTAGTTACTACAATGTAAAATCTACTAAAAGGGAGGTTTAAGCTTTGCTTTTTGCATGTACCTTTTTAATTTGAGCAGGGATTAATTTAGGTGTGGATGATTTAAAGGTATCTTCTTATAGTTGGACATTTTCGGTTCGAGCAGGAATTAATCTCAGTATAAATAATTTAAAGATGTCTTCCTATAATTGAAATCTTCCTAAAATATCTCGTAGAAATTAATAAAAAAAAGATTGTTGTAATATTAACGTTCTTTTTAATCGTTGTTAAATATTAGAATTTGAAGTTAAATTTCTTAAAAGCATTTGGGTGCAGGAAAATGTTCCTGTTCCCTCATTTTCCCTCTAAATCTGAGTTCCAAATCCAATGCAGTGGGAAGATAGGTTGAACCTGAGGTGACAATTCCTGTAAGTTCCAGGAAGCGTGACAGTTATTGAAACCTGTAAAAAAAACATGCATGTGTTAGAGAGCATAGATATCGGTGCTCAGTCTATTTTGTATATCAAATCAAATACTAAAATATTCAAGACAATGCACAAGTACCCTCAAGTTGTGCAGAGACATGGTTGCCCACGTCACGGAGATACTTGAGAACTTTTCTTTATGCACAAAAAGTAGCACAAATTTTCTGTATTATATAGTCTTATTATGTTTAATATATTTCAACTATTTATTTATTTGAGTTCCGTATGGAGGCTCGTGGAAGTTCCGCGAAATAAATAGCTAAAATTCTATGAGATAGAATAAGACAGAATAATATTATCTGGACAAAAAAGGAAAGCAGCTAACTGCATCTCACAAGATTTCAGTTCAAGATGAGAACAGTTTTGACTGTAATGTAGGATTATAGATGTTGATATGTGATTGTACAACTAAAAGAACCCATAAAACAGCCTGGAGCTATGCTAATTTTTATAAGTTTATTCTGGTCCTCTGACTGCTCTCTTCTTCTTTCCCATTTCAATATGGTCATGTGACAATCTTCTTACTCTTCTTCTTTTTTTTTAAAAAAAAATTTCAGTGTTTCTTCCATATTCCACGATGTTGATTTCTTCTCTTATGGCTTTTGTCCTACAGATTCAGTTAAGTTGTGCATATTCTGAAAGAAGTATATAGATAGTCCATTTTACTATCTCGAAGTGCACATCACGGCCAAGGGGATGGATAATACAGCCTCATCTTCGAAAGGAAAAGATCATAAGAGCTCAGACTTGAATACTGACAAAGAAGAGCCTGTGAAGAGAAATACAATTCCGTTTCTGAAGCTGTTTTCCTTCGCGGATTCAACGGACACCATGCTCATGATCATTGGAACAGTTGGTGCAATTGGAAATGGTTTGTCTCTTCCAATAATGACTTTGATTCTCGGGGAAATAGTTAATTCTTTTGGAGAAACCCAGACAAACATCGTCCACAAAGTTTCCAAGGTAAAGACATTATGATGCTTGAGATTAGATTACCAATGTCCTGTCAAGAATCTTTCGAATTGTTGATAACTGGAAGTTGCTAAGTTTGTCTAGACAAACGTAGGTTTCTCTGAAATACGTTTACTTGGGAGTGGGAGCTGGAGTAGCTGCCATGCTTCGTAAGTACATCTCATATTCAAAAATCAACTAATTTGTCAAAAATTTTGCGATATAAAAGACTCAGACCAATCCATTTTTTGTCAGAGGTTGCCTGCTGGATGATCACAGGGGAGAGACAGGCAGCACGAATAAGGTATATCTACTTGAAGACAATATTGAAACAAGATATTGGTTTCTTTGACAAGGATACAAGCACTGGAGAGGTTATTAGCAGAATGTCTGGTGATACAGTTCTCATACAAGATGCAATAGGTGAAAAGGTACTTGCTATAAACCAGCAATCATCAAATACATGTGGTATGAAGAGACAACGTTGGACAAACCTGTTGAATTTGTGCAGGTTGGAAAATTTCTGCAGCTAATAGCAACATTCCTGAGCGGCTTCATTATAGCGTTTGTTAAAGGGTGGTCCCTTACCCTGGTGATGTTATCTTCGATCCCCTTTTTAGTGCTAGCTGGAGCAACCATGTCCATTTTCATATCCAGAAAGGCAACTCGTGGCCAAAAAGCTTACGCAGAAGCCGCAACTGTAGTAGAACAGACCATTGGCTCAATCAGAACTGTATGTCATGTCGTCACAGCCAATGGAATTCATATTGAAAATTTACATTCTTCAACAAGCATAACAATAGTTTGATATTTTCAGGTAGCATCATTCACTGGGGAAAAGAGAGCAATCAATGCTTACAACAAATTTCTGTTTAATGCTTACAAGTCCGGGGTTCAGGAAGGGTTGGTTGCCGGCATCGGTCTTGGCGCAATTATGCTCATCGTGTTCAGTACTTATTCCCTGGCTGTGTGGTATGGTAGCAGATTAATATCGCAAAATGGGTATAAAGGGGGCCAAGTCATTAATGTGATTGTTGCTGTATTGACTGCATCTATGTGAGTTCCATTTTGATTCTTACTGCTGGTTAAATACTGCGCACACAAGCACATATTTCTAAGATCAGGGAATTTAAATAAACTTTTGCCGTTGGAATTTGCAGGTCCTTGGGACAGGCGTCTCCCTGTATGAGTGCCTTTAGTGCTGGTCAAGCTGCAGGATATAAGATGTTTGAGACCATCAACAGGAAGCCGACGATAGATGCTTATGACACAAGTGGAAGAATATTGGATGACTTACATGGAGATATAGAGCTGAAGGATGTTTATTTTACTTATCCTACCAGACCGGATGAGCAAATATTTTGCGGTTTTTCTCTTTTCATCCCAAGTGGTACAACTGCAGCTTTGGTTGGGCACAGTGGAAGTGGGAAATCAACAGTGATCAGTCTGATAGAAAGATTTTATGATCCACAGGCTGGCGAGATACTCATAGATGGAGTTAACCTCAAAGACTTGCAGCTTAAATGGATTAGGGGACAAATAGGTCTAGTAAGCCAAGAACCTGTGCTGTTTACATCCAGTATCAAGGATAACATTGCATATGGGAAAGGGGGTGCGAATGTTGAAGAAATAAGAGCAGCGGCTGAACTAGCCAATGCTGCTAAGTTCATCGACAAACTACCGCAGGTGGCTTCTTCATTTTTACAATTTTGTTCCCGAGTACTGTCTTCATTTTATGATTGTATCAAGTGTATTTGCATTCACTTAGGGGCTTGACACTATGGTTGGCGAGCATGGCACTCAGCTTTCTGGTGGACAGAAGCAAAGAATTGCAATAGCCAGAGCAATCCTGAAGGACCCTCGGATTTTACTTTTGGATGAAGCTACAAGTGCACTTGATGCAGAATCTGAGAAGATAGTGCAACAGGCATTAGATAGGATAATGGTCAATCGAACTACAGTTATTGTTGCCCATCGTTTGACCACTGTGAGAAATGCTGATATGATCGCAGTTATTCATCAAGGAAAGATAGTTGAAAAAGGTAATCTTTTACAACTTTTTATTTCCAAAAGTTAGCATTCTGAAGAAAGAAAATCTCATCTAAACATGCCAACTCTATTGATCAATTAAACAGGCTCACATTCAGAACTTCTTGAGGACCATGATGGAGCATATGCTCAGCTTATACGATTACAGGAAGTAAACAAAGCGTCAGAAAAGCAAAAATCTGAGATCACCAGAGAGTCATTTAGAATGTCAAGCCAAAGAAGGTCACTAATGCGATCCATTAGTCGTGGATCCTCAAGAAATAGCAGTAGTCGGCACTCCTTTTCAGTCTCATTCGGTATACCTACAGGACTTGAAGCCCCTGATAACCACTTGGACGATTTAGAAAGTTCTCCACCTAGTATAAAACCCCCGGAGGTTCCAATCCGACGCCTTGCCTCTCTGAACAAGCCAGAACTTCCTTTTCTTATACTTGGTGCTATTGTAGCTTCTGTGAATGGAACAATATTGCCAATTTATGGTGTATTGGTGTCCAAAGCAATAAAAACATTCTTTGAACCACCTCAGGAGTTGAGAAAGGATTCAAGGTTCTGGGCACTAATGTTTGTGATCCTTGGCCTAGCATCACTTGTGCTCAGTCCAACCAGAACATACTTGTTTTCAATAGCTGGGAATAAGTTAATTCAACGGATCAGGTCAATATGCTTTGAGAAGGTGGTTAACATGGAGATTGGTTGGTTCGATGAGCTTGAACATTCAAGTGGGGCAATTGGCGCGAGGCTCTCAGCAGATGCAGCAACTGTTCGCGGCCTTGTTGGAGACGCACTAGCCCAAATGGTTCAAAGCATTGCTACGGCTATAGCAGCTTTGATCATTGCCTTCACTGCAAGTTGGCAACTAGCACTACTAATCCTGGCTATAGTCCCCTTGGTAGGCATCAACGGCCTTGTGCAAATAAAATTCTTGAAAGGATTCAGTGCAGATGCAAAGGTGTGCCTTAAAAGTTCTATTTTTTTTTTAATTTAAAAGAAATGAACTCAAATTTGGTTTTGACATTCTTGGAAAGCTGCAGGTTGTGTCGAAAAATATAAAGTTTATGTTGTTGGTTTTGTTCTAGGCAAATATAAGTACAGAATAATTTCATTCATGATCTATATTATTACTTAACCGGATGCAAACGTAATTTCCTGCAGAAATTGTACGAGGAAGCAAGTCAAGTAGCAAATGATGCAGTCGGGAGTATAAGAACTGTTGCCTCTTTCTGCGCAGAAGAGAAGGTAATGCAATTATATGAAAAGAAATGTGAAGGGCCCATGAAGACCGGAGTGAGGATGGGATTGATCAGTGGCAGTGGATTTGGATTATCATCATTATTTCTTTTTGCTTTCTACGCAACAAGCTTCTATGCCGGAGCACGACTAGTACAGAGTGGGCACACAACATTCTCAGATGTTTTCCAAGTGAGCAAATACTAATCTGACATATGCAAAATCCTTATCTTTAAAGATTTGAATTGCCCTGCTAAAATTAGTAATGCTATACTTATTTTGCAGGTGTTCTTTTCTTTAACGATGGCAGCCATAGGAGTGTCCCAAACAAGCCACTTTGCTCCCGATTCTTCCAAGGCGAAGGCTGCGACTGCTTCTGTTTTTTCATTCATAGACCGAAAGTCAGAAATAGACCCAAGCAATGAGTCAGGACTGACACCGGAAAATGTTACTGGAGAAATCGAGCTTCGACATGTGAGTTTTAGTTATCCATCTCGACCAGATGTTCAAATTTTCCGAGACATCACCTTGAGCATTCCTTCTGGAAAGGTATGTCTCTGATATGCCATTGTTGGGAGAAGCAACAAAGCAGGAATCAAATTAACATGACATTCTAATACCATTTTCCTATTTTTCCTAGACTGTGGCTCTTGTTGGGGAAAGTGGGAGTGGAAAATCAACAGTAATTGCATTGCTGCAAAGATTTTATGATCCAAATTCAGGTACTATCACACTTGACGGAGCGGACATTCAGAGGCTTCAACTAAGATGGTTAAGGAAACAAATGGGACTAGTAAGCCAAGAACCTGCTTTATTCAATGACACCATACGTGCTAACATTGCTTATGGAAAAGGAGGAAATGCAACTGAAGCAGAAATCATAGCTGCAGCAGAATTAGCCAATGCTCATAAGTTCATTTCTGGTTTACAACAAGTAAGATAGCTATAAATTGAAGTCAAATACATTCTTGCATTATTTCTAGTATTACTTAAAACAATGTTATTAAAACCACACTTTTTTCAGGGCTATGATACAATAGTAGGAGAGAGGGGAATCCAATTATCAGGTGGACAGAAGCAAAGAGTAGCCATTGCTCGTGCCATCGTAAAAAATCCAAAGATACTATTACTGGATGAAGCTACGAGTGCATTAGATGCTGAATCAGAGAGGGTGGTCCAAGATGCTCTTGATAGAGTCATGGTCAACAGGACAACAGTAGTTGTAGCGCATAGGCTGTCCACTATCAGGAATGCAGATTTAATTACTGTAGTAAAAAATGGAGTCATTGCAGAAAAGGGCAGCCATGATACCTTAATCAACATCCCCAACGGTATCTATGCTTCCTTGGTCGCATTACACGCTAGTGCAAAAACCGTATAAGCTACTACTGCTTCTGATCCTGGAAAAGAAGCAATCTTGTTGCAAATTGATATATAATATGAGTATAAGATATTTTTTCAATATTGTTAATATTTTTTGTGTGCATATTACCCTCGTAAATGAATTTACATAAATTTTTATGGTGCTTATATTTTTTAATTTAAACATTGACGTCTTTAATTATATATCATACTTGTGATATTTGCTAAAAATATTTAGGTATCGAATAATCAAATAAATTATATAATTTCTTAATCAATCAATACGTAACTTTGCTTTTAAAATAAAATATTAAATTTTTTTACTCATACTAGATAATAATAATAATAGAAAAACATACTAGTAATATTTTAAAATGCTTAAATACTTATGCTATATAGTAATATATACTTATGCTATATAGTAATATAATACTATCTCATTTAACGTGGCTTGATAGAAAATCATTTTTGTTTTACTCCAATCCTTTTTTCGTCTTCGTTCCCACATGTAGTTCTAATACCATGTGTTCTCTAGATCTATATTGGCTAAACATGTTATTTTTTTTGTTATTTTTTGTTACGCTTTAGAACCAGAAATTAACTTTTAAAAAAAGTAGAAAAGAGGTAATGCAAGAGATAATGTGTTAATGGGTACCATTTATACTAACGTCGAAGGCCTAAATATACAGGTAAAGAAATAATAAACTTAGCTCATATTTCGGTAAAGATTAACAAAAAAAATCAAAAGTTTAAAAGTTTAAATATCATAGATAAAGGAAACAACCTAAACAAATTCAGATAACTCAGAATAAACAACTCTGAATCATTCTCCAATATTCCTTCTTTGTTTCAAAGTTGTAAGAATTCATGAACCTGATGATGTACTTCTCATCACCCTTTAATGGTTGGATTACTTCTCTCCAAAAGCTGCTTCTTGATGCACTTCTCAACAATATTAAAACAAATTTTCTTCTTCTTCAACATATGTCAAATTGACACTTTCTTCATTCTTATTTTTGCAATTCCTTCGTATATGCCGGAACTTTTTACACTTAAAACACTGAGGCTTTCCCTTGTGTCAAGAATTGTCTTCATCGACTTCTTGTAAATACCATATTGAGATTGAGTTTTCGTTTTAAAGATGAGGATTTTGCTAGATAAGCTCCCTCAACTACCTATTGAGTTCCTTCTTTTCTCAACATTCTTCTTTGCTTCTGAGCATGCAGGGCATTGGTTAATTCAAGCAAGGTAATTTGATTGATATCTTTTGAATCCTATAAAGATGAAAATTTTGCCTCAAATCTTTTGGACAAGCTTTCAAGCACTTTCTCTACAATCCTGCTATCAAGCAACTCTTCTCTCGTCAATCTAATTTAATTTACCACAATCATTAACTTATTAGAAAACTCTTATAAAGTCTCTCTTTTTTTTCATCCTTAGAATCTCAAAATCTCTTTTGAGATTTAACACTTGCATCGTCTTGTTCTAATCTTTGCCATGATAGAGTTCTTTCAGTGTGTTCCAAGCTTCCTTGGTTGTTTTATAACTCATAATTCTTGGGAAAATTGATTAAGAGACAACAACATGAATTTAAGATAAGGCTTTTGAAGCTTTGATTTCTTCATCTTCATGAATCCTAATTTGATTGAGTGTTGGGTTATTTCCTAGAGGTGATATTTGCTTTTTACCTTCAACCCACTACTACAAGCCAATATCTCTCAAGTGAGCTCTCATTTTGATTGCCTAAACTTGATAATTCTCACCATTAAAAATTGGAGGTGAAAGAGCTGATGTATTATTGGACGTCATGTTGCTACTATCTCTCGAACACTCGCAGGCCCCTTAAGATCATAAGGAGCTTTGATACCATGTTAGGTTTTAGAACTAGAAATTAACCAAATACAAATAGACTAGAAAAGAGGTAATGCAAGAGGTAATTTATTGATGGGTACCGTTTATATTAACGATGAAGGCCTAAATATATAGGCAATGAAATAACAAATGTAGCTAATATCTCGGTAAAGATTAACCAAACAAATCAAAAGTTTAAAAGTTTAAATACCTAAGATAAAGGAAACACTCTAAACAAACTTGGATAACTCAGAAAAAATAGGGCCACATTTTAAACAACTTTGAATCATTTTCCAACATTTTTAAATATGTTTTTATTATTCCAAATTACTTAAGAAATAATTCGTAGTATTGTATTATGTATAATCTTTCTAATTTAATTTTAATTGTAATTTTGATAAAATAATTTAAAATATCTTTTTCTATTTCTAATATCACAAAAATTTAAATAATTTTGATTAAAATAAGTGCAAAAGGAATTTATTTCTTTAAACTTTTATAGCGGTATAGATAGATATATGTCTCACTTATACCCTGTCAAGTCAGTATTTCTTTATTTGGTTACAAGGAAAGAAATAGTCTTTATCTTAGTGAAAATGGAAGAAACAACAGGATTTCAAGTTCCCAATATGCATTTCCAGGCACAATTTCATTTGCAAGACCAATTAAAATTTAACTTTGTCAACGCAATTATGTAAACAAAGTAGTGTCCAATAGCAAGCAATCCATGCTCTTTGTATTTTTAGTTTTGGTTCTTGGTATTTAAACCACTATTTGGCCTACCAAGTTCTAGGGTTAAATGATACTAACAGGGGAGTAGAGGTAGAGATAATGGATTTCTATATGAATCTTTAGAAAGAAAACATTACATTCGAAACTTACTTTCTCTATAATCCACCATTTTTGTATGTTCTAATAAGAAATTGAATATAATAATCTCCTTGTTTACTTGACGACCATAGTTTTTTTTTTAAAATGTGAAGTGGATATTGAAAGTTAAATTAAATGCAAATGGATCGATCATCAAGTATAAAGCTCGATTGGTGTTGAAGGGTTATGCTCAGATGTAGGGAGTAGATTATTTCGATACCTTTGCACCTGTAGCAAGGCTGGACTCCATTCAATTACTGCTTGCAATCGCAGCTGAGCAAGGCTGGATTGTTTTCAATTAGACGTGAAATCTGCATTCTGGAATGGGGTGCTTGAAGAGAAAATATACATAAAGCAGCCTGAAGGATTTAGTGTTGCAAGGAATGAAGATAAAGTTTATCGGCTAAGAAAAGCATTGTATGGCTTGAAGCAGGCTCCCAGGGCATGGCACAACAAAATGGATAGCTATTTACAAGATTTGGGTTATGAGAGAAGTTTAAGTGGGTATACTTTGTGTTGGGTCCCGTTTCCAGAACCCAACTCATCAGAAACGAATCATACCTTCGCTTGCTCTGATACCAAACATGTTGGCTCCCGTTTCCGGAACCCAACTCTTCAGGAAACCATAACTATCATCGTTCCATAACTATCATCGTTCCATTTCCTTGCGGAAATCACAAGACTCTCAAATTTTTATTTTTATTTATTTATTTTTTTTTGCTTCATCATACTCTTTAATACAATACTTACAACTAATTTTCATCATTCACATTTCAATACCCTCAAACAAA
>JAOSBL010000009.1:19742970-19755034 GCA_027568915.1 Erythroxylum roraimae
TGTTAAATGTTCGTAATAACTGAAAATGTTTCCTTTTACCGTGGGCTCAAATTTTCTACTGTTTTTCGCACGTATGATTGTCTTTTACAAAAAAAATTTATACTGACTTTCGTCTGACTGACTGATGTAGTACGCCACCCTCGCGGGGTATGGACTCGGATATCACCAACGATATCGGGTTCGGGTCACGTGGGAGTGGGTTGTTACATTTGTTCCCTCCTCGTAGGATTGACACCTTCGGTACTACGGTAATAAACTGTACGCTTGTGGATTATCGAGGGTTAATAATTAAGACTTACACATAACCAAACCACGGATCAAATATGATCAAACCCTGTTCAATCGTCAACAGAGGAAATGGAAAATACATTTCTAATGGTAAGCCTTCAGATTTCTTAAGAAAGGACACATGAAACATAGGGTGGATCTTGCCTCTTCTGGAAGTTTAAGCCTATATACAACTAACCTAATTCTTTCTACAATCTTAAAAGGTCCAAAATAACACAATGACAGTTTCTAGTTCCTCCTCCATTATACCAAGTGTTGTCTATATGGCCGAAGCTTGACAAATACTAACTCACCTTCCTGAAACTATATTTCAGTGCACTTTCTATCAGCAAATTTCTTCATTCTAATATGTGCCTTCTCTAAACTAAATTTCAGAATGTCCAAGACAACATTACGCTCTTTTAACTTTTCTAACACATCACCCGAAACTTCTTGAGGAAAAACAACTCAAATAATGACAGGAGGTTCTTTACCAAAAACAACCTTAAAGGTGTCATACCAATGGAGGATTGATAGGAGGTGTTATGCCAGTATTTTGCCTATAGAAGATAATTAGCCCACAACTTTGAAGTATCAAATACAATACACCTTAAATACATTTCCAAGCAATAGTTCAAGGCTTCATTTTGGCTGTTAGTTTGATGGTGATAAGCTGAGCTCATCTTTAATGTGATGCCTTGTAATTTAAACAGTTGTCGCCAAAAAGTGCTAATAAAACCCTTATCTACATCTGAAACAATGGAATTTTGGTATACTATGCAACTTCACCATTGTTTGTACAAAAGCTTCAACCACTTGAGGAGCATTGTAATTAGCTCTCAAGGGTGTAAAATGACCAGATTTAGTTAACCCATCATTTACTACCATGATCACTATATATCCCTTTAGTTTGGCAATCCAATAGTGAAATCCGTTGCCACATCTTCCCATATTTGTTAGGGAATTGGGAGTGGACTTAATAAACCCATTGGGATGCAACTCGGATACTTTCACCCTCTAACAAACGTGACATTGTCGGATTTAAGTTTTTATGTGTTTCCTCATATGTTTCCAAAAAAAATGAGTGGCCACTTTAGCCAAAGTTCGAGTAAAACCAGCATGACCTCCTTGGGTAGAGACATGAAATTCCTCTAAGAGTTTATTAATAATAACAGTCGCATTATGAGGAATTACTAACCTTTTTTTGGTAATACAGTAAGCCATCTTTCACTTGATATTCTGACGTTATATTTGAAATCTGTGCAACTTGCAGTAATAACTCCTATAACTCCCCTAACTGCTGAACAACCTCCTTAATTTTTGACAACAATTTGGTATGGGACATGGTGATGGCCACATGGCAGCAGCGTGAGAGTGCATTTGCAGCTTAATTAGATCTTCCAAGTTTGTACTCAATGGAGTAATTAAATCCCAACAACTTGGGCAACCAAGCTTCACTTAATAACCCACTAAGATGCAATTGAGATACTTTCACCTTCTGACAAACTTGACATTGTCGGATATAATATAAGCAAAGTATTGCTCTACCCGAAAAATCCAATTCAAAGGATCTGTGCCATTAAACTTTGGAAAGTCTATCTTAGTTCGCTTCGATTGACTGTCCATTGCTTGAGTGTTCGAGCCCGAATTCAAGGACCCACTAGCGAATTGAAGCCTTCACCCACCCATGTTATTCGAGAGGTTCGTCACTGCCCAAACAATCTCTTCGATACTACTTCAATCTTGTCCATCCTTTCGAATGAAGCAAAGTCACTCTGCTCACCCAGCACTGCAGCTTCTTCAACTCTGTCTGGAACTCCTTCATCGCATTGCGTTCCACCATGATAGGTCCTCTTAATGAAAGCACCAAATGTCATGAACACCTGCCAGCAGCCAAAGAATATTTTCCTGAGACACACTAATCAGAGACTGAAATATGTTGATGTATAATATCGAGCCTCAAAGTCTTAGCAACACACCTACAGAGTCATAGATACTGAAAGAAAATAGAGAAGAAAGATTCAGAAAGGAAGGAACAAAGGGAATAAAGAAGAACATACAGAGAGAAAATCAACGCACAATACGCACGATCCTCAATCCAATACACCCACAGCTCATATACCCTCATTCTCTCTAACCTTCAGAGACTTCTTGCGGTTGCGAGTGCTACGTCTCACCACTACCTCCTGATGTTCCTTGACATGCAGATCATCCAACACCTGTACTTCCGTACCATTCTCATCATTTGGGAATATTTCCTCATCCTTTTCTGCCACCTCATCTTTTATAACTACAGATGCCTACTTCATTTTGCCCACCTCTGGATTAGTGGTCATGACACAGTATTACGTATTCATATTCTTTTATCTTATACATGTTATATTTTTTTAAAAAAAATCCTGCAGCGATATGTTCAAATTTTTCATGACATCAATTTGACCATTCATTCTGGCAAGGTAACTTCTGAATGAAGCCAATGAAGATTCAACAATCTGAATAATATATAATTTTGTTGTTTGGCTCTGCATTTTTTGTAGACTGTGGCTCTTGTTGTTGAAATCGGGAGTGGAAAATCAACAGTAATCGCACTGCTTCAAAGATTTTACAATTCAGATTCATGCAGTATAACACTTGATGGAACCGCAATCGGAAGCCTTCAACTATGGTGGTTAAGGCGATAAATGGGACTTGTGAGCCAAGAGCCTTCTTTATTCAATGACACAATACGAGCCAGCATTTCCTACGGGAAAGGAGGAAATGCAAGTGAAGCAGAAATCATAGCTGTAGCAGAGTTGGCCAATGCTCACAATTTCATCAATGGCTTACAACAAGTGAGACATTGTTTCTAAACAATTCACTGCTTAAAATCTAAACACATTCACTACTTAAAACATACAAATCCAACTGTATATTTCTGTTTCCCTGTCTAAAAACAAACAACTGTCAGGTTCAATGAACTCTGCATAAACAGTTGTCATACATGGATGAATTTTTACTGGTTTCCTTAACAAGTCTTGTGTTTTAACAATCATACAAAACTTCATAATATAATAGGAGAACGAGGAGTTCAGTTGTCTGGAGGACAAAAGCAAAGGATAGCAATTGCTCGTGCAATAGTAAAAACCCCAAAAATCTTGCTGTTAGATGAAGCTACAAGTGCATTAGATGTTGAATCTGAGAGGGTAGTTCAGGATGCATTAGAAAAAATTATGATAAATAGGACTACAGTTGTTGTGGCACATAGATTGTCTACCGTCACGAATGCAGATACAATAGCAGTGGTTAAAAACGGAGTAATAGCAAAAAAGGGCAGATATGAAACTTTGATCAATTGCAAAGATGGTTTGCATCCTTAGTTGCATTGCACACAATCGCCAAAACTGTTTAAATTACGAAACAAATGATGACTATCTACTTCGACGGACAGATTTCGCATACTAATATTTTCTTACGTTTTTTTAGAATGTATCAGACACTAGAAGTAAAGATTTAATTACTTTTGATGAACTTATTCTTTCATGGAAATTTCTTGGTTCTTTCTTATTAATTAGTTCTGATGCTAGCTATATTTTATGTCATAACACCTAATTATAATGTAAGGGGTTGCAAACTTGCTGTTTTTGTCCTTAGAATATTAACTACTAGAAATGCTAATTGAAAGTTATTTCGGTTATTGTTAAACCTGAAAAAACAGAAACATGCTAAGCACCTGACAATACTGCATATTAGATAATTCGATGATGATGTAATAACGAAAAATTAGGTGAAAATGTTAGAGAATTTATTTTGATTGATCTAATGCCCACTCTAAAAATGATTTAAAAATTGTATATAAATTCCGTCCATGTAAATTTATGTGAATTGTTCGATCAGATAAAGTAGTGGAGTATCTTGGATTTGTAAATATCACAACTTCGGTAATATGTCCATGCAATGGATCAAGGCACGCCAAGCCTAGCCACTTGACTGCAGCACACGTCCCCTGGGGCCATCGAAAATTTGTAAATTACAAGTCAAAGCAGCATTATTTTGAGAAGTTTTTCGATAACGATAACGTCTTGCGAAGGGTATCGGGTCCGCCCCTAGACTCGGACCGGTTCAAAGCTCCGTCGTCAATTCAAGTCTACCCCAATGACTTTGAATTGAGTCGAAATTGCCAAGTCCACTATAGAGGAGGCATGTAGCGAAAAAAAGTGCATCATGACAAAGTGAAACGACAAACATTAGTCCAATAGAGAGACGCATGGTAAATTTGAAAGAGGCTTTCCACCAGCCATGACTACAGTGAGATTCATAGAACTTCTGGTACCATATTCATGGCATTCCAAAGTACGAAGTGAGCTAGATTTGGTCAAAGGTTAGACTTTTATTGTCTCCATGAGCACGTAGTATCCCCTCTCTTGCTATGTTTTCCGCAGCAGACAGTGCGACTACCCAAAAGCATCAGTACTGTTGAGAGACTTCATGAAGGCTGCCGGCGTTCACGATAAGCTGGTGAGAAAGAGACATTTTATAGTAAGATCATTTCTAGTGTTTGCTACATGATCAAGAAATTGAATACATGCGAGAATACTCATTATGAAAGCCAATGATACCTCCGCAACAACATGAAGGATGGCAGAGTCTGTCAGTCAAACCAATAAATCCATATTAACAATACACAGATAGTACTTCCTTCACTGTAAATCTATTAAAGCTTTACTCCCTTAATTTAACGTGCATGTAAATGAAAGTGCAGCATAAACTGGAAAATCCCTACTTCAGGGAAACAAAATAAGAGCAGCCAAACGCCGAGGAGAAATTTAACAGCAAAGAGAACAAAAAAATAATAAGACATCAGGAATGTCTTATAAGAAGTCCTATACCTAAAAGTCCGGAACACAAGGACAATGTGCAAAAGCTGGAGTTGTATACAAGGAGCAACCATGTAAAAGATGTTGACATAAATCAGTATTTCAAATTTCACCTCTTTGCCACAGCCTAATATATTTCATAGGTAATAGCCATATGCCAATATTGTTTCTGGATTCACCCCACAAAAGGAATACATATGTGCCTGTCCAGGTTCACCCCGCATCCCATCGGACAAAGACAGGCAGTCCTATAAAACTAAGTTCTGCATCCCACCCCTAACATTAGGATACTATCTAGAAGTTCAAGTTTATATAACTCCATCGGCCAAGGGCTGTATTTAGGCTAAAACAAAAGCAAGTTCCTAGCAGGTTCTATTACCCAAACCTGCTACCTCCAGTTAAATAAACCCTGCACCATGCCTTAAAGTAACCAAGAATTGGACATGCTACCAAATTTCCATCTCACTGAGTCATCTAGGTCCAGAATGTGTGAAAATGCACCCCAACCCCCCTCATTCGATCTCATTTCTTCATTTCATTAGGGGCATTTTCAGGGATTAGGATATATTACTTCAAAGGCCAATAATTGACCGTTGCAAATTAGATGCAAAACTCAACATGCTCAAAAAAGGAAATGTATAAGTGCAGCATCTATATAGAAAATTTCCTATCCTTAACAATGATACCTAAAGGGATTTCCAAACCTGATCCTGTTTCACGCTGCACTACTAGCATATATCCTAAACCACATTACCATTACAAATTACAAGCATCCATGTACCCATAGCAAGGTACAGTCAACAAACCGGTCACTGCCAATACCACCGAATTGTGATACAAGCCCAGAAATTAAAATTGAAAAATGAAAGTAAACTAAATGAAAGCAATTTGTTATGGAATCTTACAGAAAAACCTATTAGCAAACAAAATGAATACCTATTCACTCCATATGAAGTTCTCTGCACACAGTCTGATTCTCAACTAGCTTGATTATGGCATCCCTAAGCTTGCAATAGTCATCTAAAGTGTTATAAACCTGATGGGAAATCCTCACATAGGCTGTTATTGACCCATTATTACCCTTCATTCCTTCATCATCATCTCTTGAAGCCTGAAAATGTATTGGAACCTCAACTCCATAGCATGCTCGTAAATGCGACCTCAATCTTAAGGCATCATCTTGACTCAAAATAAACAAGCTCGAAGGCAAGCCAACCATAATCATGCTAGCGCACATCTCTGAAGGAGACCCAAGATTCGTGCCCCAAGACTTGGCCAACATCTTCCCCATCTCAGCAACTTGCTTATGATTCTTCGCCATTATCCCCGCAAGTCCTCCTTCAAACCTGTCAAAAAACTCAACTGCAGATGGTATGACGAGCTGCGAACTATAATCCCTTGTACCAATCCAGGAGCTCTCAATAGGCAACCCATTTCCATACTCATGTGAAACCACAGGGTGATGAATATCGGAGAACCAACTTGATTTCTTACAATACAAAAATGCAACTGATGGTGGGCAGAAAAACCACTTGTGCAAATTGCTTACATAAAAATCAGCATCAATTTCCTTCACATCCACTTTAACCTGACCAATAGCATGAGCTGCATCAACAAATACTTGTTCCACACCTTCTTGTCTACAAATTCGAACCAATTCACCAACCGGAATAACAACAGAAGGCATCGACGTAATGTGATCGATAATAGCTAACCTAATTTTCCTACCGTTCTCTTTACCTTTCTCCAAGCCTTTTCTAAACTCGGCGATTATTTCCTCGTTCGAACTCACAGGAAACGGCAACTGAACCTCGACCACTGATCCACCGGCGCGTGCCACATAAGCTTGGATCGACTTCTTAACCGCCACGTAGGCGCAGTGGAGCATCACGACGCCGTCGTTTCTGGCGAAACTGCCATCTGCAAAACGACGGCCAATCTGCTGCATAATAATAGCGGCAGCCGTAGTGGCGTTGTCCACGAGCGAAACCTCGTCAACATCATCGGCATTGATTAGGTCTTTGATCACAGTCCGTGAACGGAGAATTCCTGGTCGGAGGGTGTTGAAGTAGAAATCGTCGGGCTGTTGTAGGAACTTTTGCTGCCATTTCCTCTGGGCCTCGAGTACTGATCGGGGGCAACTTCCGAAGCTCCCGTTGTTGATTCGGGCAAAACCCGGTTTGTGGTGGGAGAACTCTTCTCGGATGTCGGCTTCGGTTAAAAACGGAGCAAACCGGCGCTTCTTGGAGGCGTGGTGGTCGTAAGTGGGCTCGCCGTTCCGGTGATCATCGTTTTCCATTGTTGCCAATAACCGTGTCGGCGGAGGAAATTAGGGTTTGCGAGAGAGAGGAACCATGACGATCAATTAAATGACGCGTCGCTTACTGTTGTTTGTGCTTTAGAACAGCGGCGATGGAGAGAGAGAGAGAGAGAGCAAGTGAAATGTGTCGTTATCCGAGAAGAAACGAGACAAATCGGATAAGATGGAACGACATCGCTTCTGTTTCTACTTATATAGTCCAGGCCTGAGACTATATGTCGAGTAGATAGGTTATGGTTCGATCAAGTACATTTGTACATGTTGACTATCACTTAAATACACCTACGATTCCACTCTCAATTTGTCCATATTAATTTCAAATTAATTTTCTCGAGTTTGTAGAAAATTTAATGAAAATATATTTTAGTAATAATTATCCATTGATCAAAGCCTTAAAATTTTAAATCATCCATGTTAAAAGTAAATTTGTTTGAATTTATTGAGCTAAATTATTAGTTTTAATAATTAAAATATATTAATTAATAAATAAAATTTTACTTTCTAAATTATTTATTTTTGTAATAATTTTAATGATATTTAGTAATAAATATTATATAAGATATTATAATATAATTATTTACTTAACTAACTCACAAATATCTTTAATTTTTATCTAATATGTAGTTATTAATACTAATTAAAATATAATTACATTAAAATTAATATTTATAAAAAATTAAACTAGAAACATGAAAGGAAAACTAAAAATTACACCAAAAAAAACATAAATGAAATCACACAACTCTTAAGGTGTTAGATTCTATTTAGTTTTGTGGTTTTTTGTTATGGTTTAACAGGACGTTAAAACTTGTTTAGTTGCATTTTGGTTTTGGATTCTTGTTTAAAAAATAAAAATACAATAATTTAATAAAAACACAAATTCTATGTTTGTGTATATTATCACAACTACTTTAAACTAGTTTGAGTTTGTTTATATTACTAAAATTGGTTTAAAAAACCTAAAACAAGTTTTCTTATTGTTATGGACTTCTACTACATCGATGTGTTTCTACTACAGTCCTTCCTTGTGCGCGACGTTTTTCTTTGATTTAATTGTAATTGTTGAGTTAGTAACCCAAATTCTTCCACATCAACTAAAATCAATAAATTTATGGTTACAATGTTGGCTTATTTGCTAAAGATTGATTTAGTTTATATAAAGTCAAAATTTCCAATTCAAGCATTTAATGCTCAAATCGTATGCAGTGTTTTTGGCGAGCAACACAACTATTTCGGTTGAATTTGTAGACAAATTGGTTTACGACACAAGGCAAAGGTAGCAAAATTTGAGGATTATAAATAAATCTTCAACCCCTCTATTTTTAAGCATGCAATAAGTCGAGACACTTAGCAAAAAATTTGAGAGTTTATTTTCACCAATATTAGCTCGAATTTGTATTCACTTTTAGTTTAGGAGAGAGTCTTATCTTGTGAGATTATACACAAAAATTTATATCTTTTTTGTGTTTAGGTCCTCAGAGGAATTTTTTGTACTCTTCTCCATTATAGTGAATTTTTCCCTCATCATCATCTATGGATGTGGCCCAACTTGGCTAAACCATGTAAATCCTTGTCTCACATTTTACTACTATTTTTGTCCAAATTTATTTTACTTCTCACTCATTTTGATCTTGATCCTGCTTTCACTATTGCCTTATACCATTATAAGTGGTATCAGAGCATCAGTTCAAAGATATCTACCGTTACAAAATTTGACATCGAGAAGTTTGAGGCAAGATTACTTTTTGAATTTGGAGAGTCTAGATGAAGGTCGTTCTCACCCAGAACAGACTGAAGAAGGCTCTGGATGGGAAATCAAAGAAACTTGATTCGATAACCGATGAGCAATGGGAGGAGTTAAACGAAAAGACAATTTTAGGGATCTAACTCTGTCTCTCCAAGGAGGTGCTTCGCGAAATGGTCTATGAAACCACTGCTGCCAAACTTTGGTTGAAGCTCGAGTCCCTGTACATGACCAAGAGTCTAGAGAACAAACTCTATCTCAAAGAGCGTTTGTACACGTTCTGTATGGCCGAAGGTACTCCCATTCAATCTCATCTTGATGAGTTCAATTCAATTATTATTAACCTAGAAAGTTTAGATTTTATAGTTGATGATGAAGACAAGGTTGTTTTATTGGTTATATCTTTACCATCTACCTATAAACACTTCATAGAGATTATGTTATATGGAAATAATGATACATTGTCTTTTGAGGATGTCAAGTCTAACTTGTTGTCTAAGGAAAAATTTGACCTTGAGGTTCGTTCAGATGATAAAACCGAGGGTTTGTTTGTTAGGGGTAGAATGGTTGAAAAAGGGAGTATAAGTAAAACAATCAAGGTCAAAATCTAGGGGAGGTAATTCTAAGACCTGTCGTTAGTAGGCACAATATTTTCAAGTGTTATAAGTTGAAAAATAGAAAGGAGAGAGATGAAAAAGGAAAGCCACCTCCAAAACCCACTACTGAAGCTGATGTTGCTAACACTGAGTCTGATGGTGATATATTGTCAGTTACCTCTTCTGAAAAGAGGAGTACGATTGAGTGGATATTAGATTCTGGTTGTACCTACCACATGTCTCCTCACAAAGCCTAGTTCTCCACCTATGAACCTATTAACCATAGAGTTGTCTTGATGAGTAATGACACTCAGTGCAAGGTTGTTGACATAGGTAGTGTATAGATCAAGACCCACGATGGTTATATCAGGACATTAATCAATTTGCGTCATATTCCTGATTTGAAACGTAATTTGATTTCCTTAGGCACCCTCGAGTCATTTGCATGTAAGGATTCAACTGAAGGTAGAGTTTTGAAGGTATTTAAGGTGCCCTGGTCATTATGAAAGGTAATAGGCTTGGTAGCCTTTAAGTCTTGCAAGGTTTAAATGACACACGTTCAGCCGCTGTGTCCATATTTTCATTATTTGATATTGATCTCACTCGTCTGTGGCATTTGTGTTTAAGCTATATGAGTGAGAAAGTTATGAATTTGCGCTGCGCAAGAGAGGTTTTTTGGTGTTGGTATGGGTAAATTGGAATTTTGTAAGCATTGTGTCTTTGGTAAGCAGAAAAGGGCCAACTTCTTCACTGTTACGCATTGTACCAAAGGTGTCCTTGATTACATTCATTCAGATCTTTGGGACCTTATAAAGTTCTTGCTATTGGAGGGAAACATTATATGATGACCTTGATTGATGACTTCTCCCGCAAGGTTTGAGTTTATTTCTTGAGGAATAAAAATGAAGCTTTTCCTACTTTTAAGAAGTAAAAAGCCCTTGTTGAGAACCAAATTGGGAAGAAGGTGAAGAAGCTTAAAACAAACAATAGATTAGAGTTCTGTGAAACATATTTGAATGAATTCTATGTTCAAGTTGGAATTGTTAGACACAAGACACTGGTTGGTAAGCCCCAATAGAATGGTGTTGCAGAACAAACAAATAGAACTGTACTTGAGAGAGCTCGTTGTATAGCATGTTATTTGGCTAATCACACCCTACATTCTTCTTTTGATTTCAAAATTTTAGAGGAAGTTTGGTCAGTTAATCCTGATGACTATTCCAATTTAAGAGTTTTGGGATGCCCTGCATATGCACATGTTAATGATGGAAAACTAGCACCTAGAGCTAAAAAGTGTATATTTCTTAGTTATGCTTATGAATCTAAAGGATATTGTTTATGGTGTATTGAACCTGAATCACACAAAGCCATTCTTAGCAGAGATGTGACATTTAATGAAAATGCATTACTTTCTTCTATAAAAGATTATAGTTCTTCTACTGGTACAAGTGGTCCGCAGGATACCAGCAAGAAGGTGGAGTTAGAGGTGAGATCGTTGCCTCCTCCTAATGTCGATGCTCCTAATTCCTTTGCTAATCAGTCTAGCGATGTTGATGACATTCATGATGTCTCCAATATCACTACTCTTGTTCCGCCTCAACAGGAGCATTCTATCTCCAGAGATCATCCAAGGAGAATTATCCAAAAGCTTATTAGATACACTGACGATGATGACCATTTAGTTGCTTATGCACTCTCAATTGCACAAGAAATTCTTGAAGGTATTGAACCTTCCTCTTATTCTAAAGTTATTTCTCGTGCTAATTCATCTAACTGGCTAATGGTAATGAATGAAGAAATTGAAAGTCTCCATAAGAACGATACTTATGATTTATGTGAGCTTCCTAAAGGAAAGCAACCATTGAGTTGTAAATGAATTTACAAGAAGAAAGACGGCATCCCAAGGGTTGAAGAAACAAGGTGGAAAGCACATTTGGTTGTTTGTGGTTTTGAACAAAAGGAAGGTATTGATTTTAATGAAATTTTCTCTCTTGTTATTCTTCATACCTCCATTTGTATGCTTCTTGCTTTTGTTGCTTTGTTTGAATTAGAGTTGGAGCAACTTGATGTGAAAACTGGTTTTCTACATGGAGAACTTGAGGAAGAGATATACATAAAGCACCCTGAGGGTTTTGTTGATGGGTGTCGAATCCACCAAAAATAATTCCCAAACACCAAACAATTATAAATTGCGTACAGTGGTAAATGGGGTCGATCCACAGAGAATGGAATAAATTGATTCTATTCAAATGCCAAAGAACAAATGAAATTAATTAAAAGGGGG
>JAOSBL010000009.1:19806624-19823233 GCA_027568915.1 Erythroxylum roraimae
ATTATATTATTAATTCTGAATTTTTTTCTTAATTTTGGATTTTATAATATATATATATGCCGTGTCCGTGTCCACCAAATTTTAAAAGTTGGTGTGTCCCCGTGTCCGTGTCTATCTGTGCTTCTTAGTTGTAGTTTGATCGTTATTGATTCCTCAGTAGAAACTTAATGATGCGAAAGAGCTTAGTGTTTATAAAAGCAAAAAAAAAGTTATGTAGTCCTATCACGGTCTGGTTGATGAAACTTTTTAGAAAACTGTTCTTCATTTTGGTATTCTTTGCTAATGAAAGTTCTAAATGTTAAAATGTTACATGAATATAAATTTATTTGTGTTTATTTTAGTGATCACATATGCATAGATTGATAAAAACTTCTGTTCTATGATGCAGGTATTGAAGCAAAGAAAATTGTTGAATGTCCCCAGTTTGGGGTTTGGGGCACTTTTTTCCCCTGGGAGAGAGATTTCTTCAGGGGCCCAAATAATGCAGCGTGAACCTCATCGCTGCCACAACTGTGGAGCGTATGCAAATCTATATTGCAAGATACTGCTTGGTTCAGGGCAGTGGCAGTGTGTAATTTGTCGGATGCTGAATGGAAGTGAAGGTGAATACGTAGCTCCGAGCAATGAAGATCTTCATAATTTTCCAGAATTGTCATCACCCATGGTTGACTATATTCAAACTGGAAACATGAGACCTGGCTTTATTCCTGTCTCTGATTCCAGAATGTCTGCGCCCATTTTTCTTGTTATAGATGATTGTTTAGATGAGCCACACCTGCAGCATCTACAGAGCTCCTTGCATGCATTTGCTGATGCACTGTCCCCAACAACAAGAATTGGGATCATACTATATGGTCGTACGGCGTCGGTGTATGATTTTTCAGAGGAATCAATGGCATATGCAGATGTGCTTCCAGGTGACAAATCACCTACGCAGGAGTCCCTAAAAGCACTGATATATGGAACTGGTGTTTACATTTCACCTATGCATGCATCAAAGGAAGTAGCTCACAGAATATTCTCATCGTTAAGGCCATACAAATTGAGCATACCAGAAGCTTCAAGAGACAGATGCCTGGGCTCTGCTGTTGAGGTAGCTCTGGCCATAATCCAAGGACCAATAGCAGAAATGACACGAGGAGTGGTCAAAAGGGCTGGAGGTAATAGCAGGATAATAGTGTGTGCCGGTGGACCTAATACATATGGCCCTGGATCTGTTCCACATTCCCTTACTCACCCAAATTACCCTCATCTAGAAAAGATGGCCCTGAAATGGATGGAACATCTAGGTCGTGAAGCTTATCGACAACATACAGTGATTGATGTTCTCTGTGCTGGAACATGCCCTGTTCGTGTTCCAATTTTGCAGCCACTGGTAAAAGCTTCTGGGGGTGTTTTGGTTCTTCATGATGACTTTGGAGAAGCATTTGGGGTAAACTTGCAAAGGGCATCTTCTAGAGCTTCTGGTTCCCATGGCTTATTGGAAATTCGTTGTTCTGATGATATCCTTATTACTCAAGTTGTAGGTCCTGGTGAAGAAGCACATATAGACTCACAGGAAAATTTTAAAAATGACACCTCTCTTTCTATACAAATGCTAAGCGTTGAAGAAACACAGAGCTTTGGACTCTCCATGGAAATCAAAGCAGACATCAAGAGTGATTTTGTGTTTTTCCAATTTGTGACTCAATATTCGAATGTTTATCAAGCTGACATTTCAAGGGTAATTACTGTTAGGTTACCTACTGTTGACAGTGTTTCGGCATATCTTGATAGTGTTCAAAATGAAGTTGCTGCAATTCTTATTGCCAAGAGAACTCTTCTACGAGCTAAAAACCCTTCAGATGCAATTGATATGCGAGCAACAATAGATGAAAGAATTAGAGACATTGCTCTCAAGTTCGGGTCTGCAGTACCCAAGTCAAAACTTCATCGGTTCCCTAAAGAACTCTCTTTGTTACCCGAGCTTCTTTTTCATCTCAGAAGAGGCCCACTTTTGGGAAGCATTGTTGGCCATGAAGATGAGAGATCTGTATTACGGAATTTGTTTTTGAATGTATTTTTTGAACTTTCACTTCGAATGGTAGCACCTCGTTGTCTAATGCACCGGGAAGGGGGAACATTTGAGGAACTACCTGCATATGACCTTGCTATGCAGTCTGATACAGCTGTTGTCCTTGACCATGGTACTGATGTCTTCATTTGGTTGGTACGTAACTTCACTTTCTTTTTAGTGCTTTGTCTTTTTCTTTTTGTTGGTCCTGGTAACTAGGTCCTGGGAACCTTTATTTTAGCTGGTCAAGCATTTGATATTTTCAATTATCACAATCCTGTCCAACTCTTCTGTGCAACTTCATGTAAAACATTTAGTTTATGGTTAATACTTACAGGGTGCTGAGCTAAGTGCTGATGAAGGAAGAAGTGCTGCTGCTTTAGCAGCTTGCAGAACTTTAGCTGAAGAGCTCACTGAATTACGGTTTCCAGCTCCTCGTATCCTTGCATTCAAGGTCCCTTTCTCTTGATTATTATCTGCACCAACTTTATGTCTTCGCCATTAACTTTTTTTTTTTCATGTCCAAATAAAACTTTTATCTCATTGAAAGCAGGAAGGAAGCTCTCAAGCTCGATACTTTGTTTCTCGGTTGATACCTGCACACAAGGATCCTCCATATGAGCAGGTGAGGGTGCCTGATGAAGAAAGTCTACTTCATATAGGTGCTAAAAGAATATGTTTGATTGTGCTTTTGAGTGCAGGAGGCAAGATTCCCACAGCTTCGGTCACTGACACCAGAACAAAGGACGAAGCTGAAGAGCAGTTTTCTTCATTTTGATGACCCTAGTTTCTGTGAGTGGATGCGAAGTTTGAAAGTGGTTCCACCAGAACCAAGTTAAGAACTGTAAATGCATTGGAAATTTGAAGGGTAGTATAGCTCTCCAGAAAGGGGCAGTCTTGAAAGGGAACGCCCTAGGTTGGTGCGGTGGAAATCTGTAGTGCCGTTTCTATCCGTTGTTTTCCAGAGTGTAAGGGGATGTTTCAATTACATGGTGATGCCTGCCAAATGAGGTATCATCTCACCGAACATTGTTTTTTTTTTTGGATACAGAAAGGAAAGATTATATTTGACTCAGTTGAATTTTGGGAATTGAATAAAAAAGTAGGCTTTTCAAGAGCAATGAAAATGTCAATCGCCTTCCTATTCAATCGGGGTCTTACATGTTCTCAATTCCTACACAAATTTAAACAATTGACACTAGGCCATGCCCCTTTTGTTTTGAGCAGTTTTCAGTTCTGTATTGGAGCCAAGATAAGAACGGCCATGACGTTATTTTGCAGGCTTGAGCTGTAGACTACCGAATCTCAGTGGTATATTACAATATCTTATGCAATGTCTCAGGTTTTCGACAATCAAATAGGGGCTTTTTTACAATGCACAAACGCCTCTTCTTCGAACCGTGTTTCATCCCCGCGAAGAATTCTTATCAACTTCATTCACATCATTCCCTCTAGTCTACAAGAACATTTTTCATCAGAATCTGAAGAACAATGGTACAAAATGTAAGATAAAAGAAAGGCTGCAAGGCAATTCAACACCAACTTTAATGCTAAGAGCTATTGCAGTTTCGACTTTTAAGTTAGCCTAGTCTTAAAGATCCCCAGATTTGATCTTTTAGAAAGGTTAATGGCACTAAAAGCATGTTGCAATGCAAGAACATACATTAACTGAAGCCCGTTAAACAAAACCTGTTTATCCAAAGGTGAAGCTAAAACCAATCAAATGGGAGAAATGTTTACACTTGAATTGGCTGGTGCAATCGAGAGAGACGTTATCATTCAGAGAATTGGACAACGCCCACTAAGCAAAGACTGATGAAAAACAACACCACCCACGAGGGACAAAGCTGGACCTCAAGGTATCATTCGGGTTGCTCTTATAAGCTCTTTTCTTGTTTCGAATGATTGCTTTTAAGAGAAACAGCAATGGATCAAATAGAGTCTCATAAAGTCCGAAAAACCCAATCTAGTTTAGGATAAAAGCCCGGATTTAGTATGGGTCAAGCGAGTCGGTTGAGTTCTTACGAGATGGATGAGTTATCATCAGGTCAAATGAGAACCAAACCTTTTTGTCAAGTCTGGAGTTTGCTCCAAGGATTAGCTCAAACAAGCAGGGTAAGTGATAACATAATTGCGTAACGTGCTACAGACACATTCAACAGCCCAAAGGACCTACCACGCACCGCTTAAGCACCCCAAGGCTTGATCCTCATTGGTTCTATAGTTTCTGTAGCCTATATAATGCTTGGATGATGGATTAACCATCTTCTCCCTTTTTGTTCTATTTTTTTACTCCACGATAATAAGTGGTCCCCATTAATGGCATGTTTTGCTTGGAGAGTTTATCATTGGAATAGTAACGGAACAGTAGAGCAGCGTGAAAGATGAAGCTGATGAGTTGATGGAAATCTTAAAATACTGGAAAGGGTGTTCAGTACATTCTCGAGCAAATGTGACAAGCAATAAGGCCAAAGTTTTTAAAATAAAAGGGATTGATTAAGAGATTAGCTTGATAGATCCGAGAATCACGTTAAATAATGAGGACACCAGATGGAGACAAACACAGCACATACGTAGGAAGAGATACTTTTGTTATTGCTGAACTAATCAGACAATAACCCAAATTGCAACCCGTGAATCTGTTGTTAAAGAAAATGTTTGATACTGTTCACATTCCATACGTGTAAAGAGAGGATTGCGAGGTACGTTGTGATCTTCTAGCCATGGTGGTCAGCTTTAAGCGCCAATAGTAATACTGTTCCTTCTTGGCCAACGTCTAAGGCGTATTGCTACTGTTTATAGGTTGTTCAGCACAATGGTATTGGCGTATTGCTTCACAAGTTGTGGACAAAGATGCTGCTCGGTTCTTTTCGGGTCAGTTGTTTTGTTCGAGGAGCTGCTAGAAGGTGCAGACTGATGCCCCTAAAAATAGCTCACTAGTTCGTGCAGGTTACATGCAGACTGATACCCCTAAAAATATCTCACTAGTTCGTGCAGGTTATCTTTTCATATTCACGAATCTATCAATAAACATTTAAGTCCGTCATCATAAATTTTTAATCATAGTCTAATTTTAAATTTTTAATAGTAAAATACTAATTTCGGAACAACATATTACTCTGCGTACAACGTGGAACGTAACTCGTAAGACGGAGGAGATAGATCATACATCTGCTCGACATCACAGACCGCAACAGTGTTTGGAAAGATCGTATCTCGATAAACATCTCATCAAGTGTCAGGATTCGTACGTATAAACTACTAAATCACAGGTTTTACTGTAGACCCTTTAAAGTTCTCATCAAGTTTGTCATCCCTGACAAATTACTAGATGAAACATACGCGCTTGGACAATAATTTCTTTTCGACATCTACGTAAGTGTATTTCTATTCTACGCCAAGACAGCACTTGTGTGTTCAACAAATTCGGTTGGTTGGAATGTGCATTATTGAATGGTACCTAGTAGCTGGGAGTCACCATCAGGCTCTTCAGGACTACAGATGGTGATGTCTCCACTACAATTTCGCCATTAATACCATCAATAAGGTAGAGACAAATTGAGGTGGCTGGTCCATTCTTGGTCTAGGAAATTTAAAAAACACATTTATCTTGTTTACATAACATTTCGTACGTTTCAGATAAACATTTTAATAACGTAAGAGGCCTGCCTCCACAAAGTTGGCAAATCAACATGGTCATATATTTCTTAGTTTTTAGCTTGAATGGCAGTGTAGACGAAGCATTTCCTGCTAGTAACGGAGTCAAAAATTTAAAATAAGAGGGTTTTAATATTTAAATTTTTAAATCACACACACACGCACACACACGCGTACCCCCGCCTGCGCGCGCGCGCACGCACGCACGCACGCACACCCGCACACACGCCCACACACACCACACACGCACACGCACGCACGCACGCACGCACGCACAACATACACGCGCGCGCGCACACACACACACACAGTTTGACACACACACACACAGACAGTAAAAATAAAAAAAAAATTAATTTTTATAAATTTTGGGGGACTCAGTACACCACTAGGCGTCATGTATCTCCATCTATGTTTCCTGATCAACTAAGGTCTGAATAATGACGGGTGTGAATCATTATACAAGGACTAATTTAGGTTTATAGCATTTGTTTTTGTTAAGGACCATTAAAAGGTCCAGAAAAATGGCCTTCGCTGCTGCTGATTCAAGCAGGGAGTTTCTTAACTTTTTATAGGCCCTGAGCGAAGTAAAAAAAAGTTTCAATCAATTAATAATATATAAAAATGTAAATTTTAAAAGGATATTTTTATTATTAAAATTTAATATTCATACATAAATGACCCAATTTATAAGTCTACATACTCAACAAAATATTAAATGATCGTAACATCAGTTAATAATATCTAGCAAATATTATTTTATCAAGCAACTAGATAAAGGTCTAAATTATTAAATCAAATATTTTTAGTAACTTTTGAATTTAATTAACATTAGTGATTTTTTAATAAAAAATTTCTTTTATAGGAATTAACATAATGGTAAATGTAGTAATCTAATACTACCAACCTATTTATAAAAAACCAATCAAACGCATCCAACTATTTATGAACTTATTTAATTATCAAATAATTTTTATTATTATTTAATTATCACAACATATTTAATAGAATTATACAATTTTTTATAAAAAAAACAAAACCGTTTATGTAATCTTTGAATTGAGTAACTTAAATTATTTGAGTTAGTCATATTATAACTAAACTTATGTAAACCTCTACAAGAACGCAAATCCAATAATTATTACATGTGGCAAAGTATAATGAAAATTACAATTACAAGAATTAAATTATTTATTAATGTTTAATTATATTTTTATAAAAAATAAGTAATTTAAAAATAAAAAAGGAGAAACACAAAAAACACAATATCTTTTAATATTATGTTTTGATCTAAAATGCTACTATAATATCCACGTTAATAACAAATTACAAATTAATTATAATATGTTCAAATATTTAATAAGTTAAAAATAAATAAATAATCAGAAACTTTACTTTTAAATTATAACTCAGAACTTAAAAGACATAACTGTGTAAATTTTTTACCACCAATTTTTTAGTTGAAATATCTTAGATTTATATGTTAGTGAAAATAAAAAAATTAGAGTGTAAGAAATATACTCAAATGCTTCAAAGGTATTTATAAATATAACAAGTTAAAGTTGTATAGTTAATAAAGAAAGCTATTTAGCTTCTAAGATTAAAAGTTAACGCTAACTTTATCGATAATATAGCTAATAAAGGAAACTATTTATTAGTTAACGTTAACTTTTTCTTCTTCGACAATCAAGGATTTACTAGCCTTCTAAATAAAAATGTTGCTGAAGTGCATTGAAGATGAGCCCCTAGTGAGAGTGGGCCCTGGGCAGGTGCCCTGCCTGTCCCTGCCTAGGGTCGGCACCAAATTCAAGCTAGCATATACTGTTGGATTTTAATAGTAGAAATTAACTAAAATAGAGTCTAATAGAAAAGAGATAATGCAAGTTATAATTTATTAATAGTTCATTTTACACTAGCGTTGAAGGCCTAAATATATAGGCAATGAAAGATAAAGATTAACCAAACAAATTAAAATTTTAAAAGTTTAAATCCTAATAGATAACAACTCTATTTTAACAGATAAAATTTTATCTTCTAAAAAATAACAAATTTTGGCCTTGTTTGGTAATCAGCTGATTGCATTAGCTGTTAGCTAATAGCTGATTACATCAGCTAATTTGACAAGCAGATTACATTAGCTGTTTGTTAGAGATGTTTGGTAAAATTAGTTGTTTAGTATTAGCTGTTTATGTGTAAAATGACTTATGAGGACATGATTTTAAAAAAATTATAAGGGTATGCATATTATATATCTTAGTATTTCGTTGAATATTCTTATAAGAATTTAGATTTTAGAAATGTCATGTTTACTTGTACTGTTTCATCATCTATGAAAAATTTATGCAACTCTTTCTATTTTCATTTTCATTTAAGAACACCATTTTATTTCTAACCTATAATTACATAAAGGGTACAATTGACTTTTAATAGTTAAAATTTTAGCTGATTGATAATAACGCTTCTACATAGGATTGTTTTCATTTTTGACTGTTTACGTTAAATTAGCCATTGGAAGAGTCACTCACCAGACAACTTTTATAGTTGTTTGAAAAGTCAAACAGTTGAAGACAACCAATCAACTAAAAAAATAGCTGATTAGGTGTCTACCAAACGAAGCCCTTTATCTTTACTATTCTATGTTAGTATTCCTAAATTATATCTTTAAACAAAACCACATTTGTAACTTGAATCATTCTCCAACGTATACAATACGCATCATTTTCATGTGCAGGGCAAGAAGTACTATGGAACGAGAAGTATTCATTGTCCTGTCCATGAGAAGAGAAAAGTATTAATCCATGTAGAATTGTTACTTAACTCACATGAAATATCTATTAGGTGCATCTTAAAATTTGTTATTATATAAACCAAATAATTACTATTTTTAGATTTAAATTATTAATTAATTTTAAATATAATTTGCGAATTATTATCTATATTTAATAATTTGTGCACACAATAAGTTGGGGCAAGCAAATACAAAGATGCAGATTGAAGCTGAGCGGTCGAAAACAGAGCTTAAGCACGCAGATTACTGAACATTGGACGCTGACATGTGTATATTTTCCTTTTACAACGTTAGCAGCTTTGTGTATGTTTGGTTGAATGGGGCATTGGATTCCTGACCTCAACTCTTTGCAAATGCTTCTCTTGGACGGCCTAGGACTTTTGTCCCCTTCTTTGTGGACAAAATTTCTTAGTTGGTTAGAATAACTAGCTGTAGTTCTCACGGATCTGCTGCCCTTACCAAGTCGTGAGATCCTTGAAGACATAGGACCATCAATGGAGGGTTGTTTTGGTAACTACAGGGAAACAATGACTGCCTTTTGTTCCTCTTTTTCACATTGTCCCTGTTATTGTCCGGTTTGGGACCCTTCAACTTCAAACCTGGTATTAACTAACTGTTCTTGTCTGGTGTGTTGATTGTTGCAATCTCAAGGCATAATCTACCTCTTCTTGCTGTATATATTGAAGTCCTGTTTATTATGCTTAAAAGAAACATATATTTTTTATTTCATTCATTTTATATATTAAAAATGTTATAATATTAAAAAATTAAATATATTTTCTAAAATAATTAATGAAATAAAAATATTTTAAAAAAATAAAATGAAAAAAGGAATCTGTATCTTCCACTTAAAAATCTTTGAAGGATTTACAGATCCCAGTAACACAATTAATTATGGCTGTGAAGAGAGAGGGGGGGAAAAAACAAGAATGGCAGGCACTACATGAATTTACAAACCTAGCACCAAGGAATATAGCATTGGTCAAGACCGTCAAGTTCCGAGGTCAAAGGGTATTATTGTCCATATAAAGATTAATATCTCATTTTAACCGTTTTCAGTCTCAGGCAACGAATATCGGGATTAGAGCTTGTTTGCTTAACCGTTACCAGTTACTAACTTTTCTCGGTCAATTTACACTATACGAACTGAAACGGCACCGTTTCTTATTTGGAATAAACTAGGTGATGTTGTTGTTGATTTACTTAGGAAATTAAAAAAAATGAAGAGAAAGTTTCTGAAACATGGAAATTCATAAATTCTGAAAATATAAATTTATTTGTTATAAAGAAAACAGCAAAAGTAGTGTTTTTACCCTTTGGATTTTGTTTAGTTTTGTCTGTAATAATGCTAAACTGGTTTCCTTTCTCTAATCATTTTCTAACATACGAAATTAGTTATGATTGTGATTGAGACTTGATAAGAAGGGAGGTCTCATTCCATGCAAAGCTTAATCAACAAATATCTCTCCACATTCACATTCAATCTTTCATTGTTTCTTTCTCTTTCTTTCTCTTGCTTTATAGGAAAGATCCAATCTTTGCAGCTGTCAGTGGTTACTCCCAACACAGAATCAAACAAATTGAGTCACCGAGGGCATACCATCCTCGAGCTAAGCAGTACATACACGCCCATCGAGTGTTTTTCGCTGCTTACTGTTCTGGGTCTTTCACGTTTTTCTGTTTCCTTGAAGAAGGGTTAGTGTTTGTGTATGTGTCTGTGTCTGTGAGCTCTGATTACAAAGAGAGAGAGAGAGAGAGAGAGAGAGGGGTTGCAATGAAGTAGCTGGTGAAGAAACAAGAGGGACCTACTGCTTGATTGTTGGCGAGCAGCGACGGACATTGTCAATGATTCTTCCTTTTTCTTGTTCCTTTTTTCTGCTTTGGTGGTGTTGGTGATTCTCTCAATATCTTGTCAGTAATCACACTAACATAACACTCGCTTGATGATAAGGGATAGATCTTGATCATCAAGATCTCTTCCCCAATACTTATCAAGCTCCATTTTATTTTTGTGGGAATTTGTTGGTGGATGTTGTTGTTCTTCTGAAGATGTTGAAAAAATTAAGCTGCTTTCTTCAGGCGTTTGCTAGGGGAGCAGAAGATCTTAGTCATATGAGGAGATCTTTCACTGTGAGTTGCTTAATTTCTCTCTTTTGTTTATCTTCTCGTGAATTAGCCTAATTCTGCTATGACATTGCTATACAAGAACGTTAATGAAATGAATTTTGTCGGGATCCGATTAAACTCCTGAACACAATTTGCTTTTTCTATGATTTCTCTGTTATCAAGTGGGAAAAGGAACTGAGTTTCTGAGTATGTGTTAGCTTTTTGGTAAAATGTAGCTGGGTAGTGAGCTTGCTATTCATCAATGAGTAATAAAACGAGATATCTCTGAGCTACATAATCTACATCTTCACATCTTTTGAGTTATTTTTATCAACATGATTCAGTTTCACTTTTCATTCGACTAATGAGTTTCGCCCTTTGGTTTGCTTGCGTTGCCTATTTGAGGTTTCCATCATGAACCCTTGCAAGACCAATAAAAAAGAAGAACAAGATGGTTCGTATATGGATCATTGATCCGTATAAGGTTCATCACATACAGGTTTCTTGACTGATTTTTTTTTTTTTCAGATACTGGATGTGCTTCTGGTACTTGTATTGTTCACTGATGGTCCATGGGCTATCAGGGCTAGCTCACATTGCAAACAGACCAACCAAGCAGACTTTCGGCCTCACAGTGTCAGTATTACTGAATTCGGAGCAGTAGGGGACGGTGTCACTCTTAACACAAAAGCATTTCAGAATGCCATTTTCTACCTCAACTCCTTTGCTGATAAAGGTGGGGCCAAGCTTTTTGTTCCTGCTGGCTGGTGGTTGACAGGAAGCTTTGATCTCATCAGTCATCTGACTTTGTGGTTAGATAGGGACGCAGTGATTCTTGGATCAACTGTAAGTACTCAATTCCATGCCTGAGTGTACATGCAAATAACATAGCTAATTTGAGTTTGGTACCATATATGTGATATATGGATGGTAATAAAATTCAACTCAACATGCCATTTCAGAACTCTGTTGATTGGCCAGTTGTTGATCCTCTCCCATCATATGGCCGAGGGAGGGAGTTACCTGGTGGGAGGCATCGGAGCCTTATTTTTGGTCAAAATTTGACAGATGTTATTATAACAGGTTAGTGATCTTGATGAAGCGTTATTTTGGATATGTATTTCATTTGTTTCATAAGGATTGATTTTTTCATGCAGGTGATAATGGAACTATAGATGGTCAAGGTAGTATCTGGTGGAGCTGGTTCCGAAATAAAACTCTGAACTATACCCGGCCCCATCTGGTTGAGTTCATTAATTCAACTGGCATAGTCATCTCAAACCTGACTTTCTTAGATTCACCATTTTGGACCATCCACCCTGTGTATTGCAGGTTTGTCCCCCATCAGGAATCCACTACTCTTTAGCTTTTTCTTGAATTTTCTGCTTGACCTTTTAACTTGGGGGAGAGCTTTGAGACAGTTTTTCTGGATGAACAGCAATGTAATAGTTCAGAATGTAACCATCCTTGCCCCTTTTCATTCTCCAAATACAGATGGGATTGATCCAGGTGAGATTTCATCTGCCACTCAAGATCTATTCCTATTGCTAGTTTTATAAGATCAATATCACTAGACAGAGGTCTAATTTTCTAGGAAGAGAAAATTGCTTTTGCTATGTATTCAAATACAAGAAATAGGTCTGTGCCGAGTTACATTTTAAGTATTCTCCTTCAATATTCGATTCTTCATGTTCAAAGCAAGTCCTGTAACTTCTTTTGTCCAACGATGAAATTCCGCTGCTCTAAACACTCTTGAAGCCTCCTTACCGAATTTATTTATAATGTTTTCAGATTCTTCTGATGATGTTTGCATTGAAGACTGTCATATTAGCACTGGTGATGATCTAATTGCAATCAAAAGTGGGTGGGATGAATATGGCATTACTTATGGTCGTCCTAGCAAAAACATCATTATTCGCCGGCTGAGTGGACAGACTCCAAGTGCAGGGATTGCAATTGGGAGTGAGATGTCTGGAGGTGTATCTGAAGTGCATGCAGAAGATCTGCAGTTCTACAACTCAAACAATGGTATAAGGATAAAAACATCTCCAGGGAGGGGTGGTTATGTGAAGAACGTCCACATATCAAACATGACATTATCAAATGTAAATGTCTCTATAAGATTTACCGGTCAGTATGGGGAGCACCCTGATGAGCATTATGATCAACATGCTCTGCCTATAATAGAACGGGTGACTATGGAAAATATCATTGGAGAAAACATAACGTATGCAGGCCTTCTAGAGGGTATAGAAGGGGACACTTTCCATGACATTTGCTTGTTGAACATTACACTCAACGTAAACTCAACGTGTTCTTGGAATTGCTCGAATGTGCAAGGTTATTCTGACTTAGTTTCACCAGAAACTTGTGGGCCTCTCAGGGAGAAAATTTTTCCTGAGCATTGCTCCAATTGTTATCGTCTTTCAAGTCACTTAAAGAATTCAGGTAATCAAAACAGAGGTGCCTGGTTGCTTTCTTGGTAAATTATAAAATCCATATCTTTTGCTTGGTGGTCAATTTACCTTCATTAGTGATTTTTCCATATAATTCAATAGAGCTACTCATTGCCTTGCAGAGGAATGAATGATCGACTGACATGTAAAGTTGAGTGGGATTTTTGCGGATCTGTGATTGTTGACTTGTGAGATAGGGTTGAAATTTTTTATTTTTCCTGTAACTTGTGTGCAGAACGAATAATGGAGTGAATTTTCAGAAAGCGGAAATACAATTCACAATTTAAAAGTCCACATCTTTCTCCCTCACTTGCTTTTGTCTCCCTCCTTTTCCTTTTATCATCATTTTCTGCATGATCAAAGAGGAAAATGAATCATCCTTACCGAAAACGTAGTCTTGGAGGTCGTGGAATGGAGGAAAAAAGTGTTCGTAGTAGCCAGAACTACCAACATTGAAACATTGAATGGAAAAGACAGGCTGGTCTCTTTGGAGAGAGTGTATTTTATCGTGTCCAATAAATTTTAGCTTTTTATTTATGTGAGGCCTGCATGGAGCTCACGTGGGTCCTGCAAAATAAATGACTAAAATTTTATGAGATAGAAGATCTGGTTTCCTTTGGAGATTGTCTTTTCAAAAGTTGCAACATTGAAATTATTTTTTTTGGGATGTTTAACTAAAAAAAACTAAATTTTAGAAGGGAAAAGGCAGATCAAAGCGTAATCATGATGATGATAGTTCTGTTTGTAACATTTATTAGCAACAATCTTCAAGTTTCCATGATGACCTGTGCAGCCATGTAGTGATTATAGTTGAACTTTGCCTTCTGATATGTCAACATTTTCCATGGATGAATTCACTGTGCTAGATGAATTGATTGAATCTGCAACTTTTTTTTGTTCATATACATGTGGTTGATATGGAGTTCCAATCTCATTTCAAACAAACTTGCGTTGGTCTTCCGCAATAAGTCGATTAAAATTTCTCAAAGGCTGAGAATTCAGCTCTTTATCTAGGAGATGCTTCACATACATTCTTCTTTATCTAGAAACAGTTTTGACTTGAAGTTGACAGAGGTTTCCAAGGAACTCGAAATCATTTATTCTTCGGAGATGGTACTGCACCAGAAATCATAGGTTCAGAACCTGAAAATCGTCTTCTGGGACTTGAAAACCTTCCTGCTGACCCTGGAAACTTTCCTTTAGTAATAAGAGGTGCTGAACCTGATTCCAAATTATTCATATCTCTGTCTTGGTTCATTAATGGACCACATTTTGTCTCCAGTGGTAGCGGCTTTAAGGAATCTTGTTCCTCCGCTGTTCTCTGCTTCATCAGCCTTTCTCTGGCCTTCTCAGCTGCAAGTAGAGCTTTATCTCTGCTCAGCTTTATCAATTTCCAGGGGTTGATGCTTACATGGAATCCTTGTTTCTTTGTTACAAAGGTAGGCTCTGGGTCCTTATCGATCTTTACAGACAGTTTTACCGGGCTCTGAAATCGAATGAACCGTCTTAATGAGGCTGATGTGTTCTTGAACCGCAATACTAAAATAGGTTTGTTCTGCATACCTGGTTTCCTCTATGCCCACAGATATACCGTGAAACAAGGCTTCGCCTTTCTGGTGATTCAAAATCGGAGTCTGAAGAAAAATCTGAATCTTCAAATTGGTCCATTTCCATTGATTGGTTCTCCTCTTTCATGGCCAAGATATAATCATACGTTCTCATCCCCTACAGTGACGGGAATCAGTATACTAACTAGACTAAGTGAAGAAACAACGGCCAAATCCAATGACATTTCTGGTGTCTATATGATCATATCGTGAAATAGAATGAAAATGATGAAAATTCTCCTCTTTCACATGTAATCATAAGTTCTCTTCCCCTGCAGCAAATGGAATCAACAGACTAACCGCAGTAAGTGAAGAAAAAGATGGACAAGACACAAGAACATATTGTTTAATGAAGATAGTGAAAATCCTAATCCTACTATTCATGGGACAACAAAATTCAGTCCAAGAAATTGGTTCAACAATGCTTCCCCATTCTTTGTAAGTGAAAGAGGTAATCCTTGACAAAATTAAGCACCAACCCGACAACAACTGTATTATGGTTGTGATTGCTTCCTCTATAGACAGGAACAGCAGAAATGACCAGGGATGTTCGGTTAGTGCTTAATGTTTCTTTATAAATTCTCTTTAGCTCAACAGACAAAACATCATAATATCATTCCTGACGTCAAATAGCCACTACGACAATTACCTTGCGCATGAGAACCACGTGGAAGAAGAAAAGTTGCCCCATGGCTCCTGCACTATAGGCTATCGTTAAAGCCAACAGAACCTGAAAATTTTTGTTAATTTGATTTAGCTGATTGACTAAAACTTGGCTTTAGACATACTTGATAGAAGTCCTGATAAAGAAATGCAAGTATATTTACCGATATAGTGGCAAGAGCACCTCTTGGGAAATCGATGGATAACTTCTTCTTTAGCTCTGCCTCTACTGCATTTTTATCTGCGAAGCACCTGATAAATACTACAATTGCAATCGCTCCTTCCATGATTAACTGTAAAATCCAGCAACTACTTCCATGATTAACTCTTTTTTATCGTTGATCGTCTCTGACAAGTCAAAGCAGCATAACTACTAACCATCAACAAGATGAACCCCATTAACAGAAAGAATGTAGTGTAGTTTCTTTTGCCAACACAGTTGTTTAACCACTACGCACAAGCAAAGAACTTGATGTAAACTTCGCCCCCAAATTCATCAAAAGAACAAATAATAAACGAAAAAGAAAGCTTCAATATTGTTAGAATTTACAATGGGTCTACGGGCCCACACGAGAAGGAAAGCTAAACCACATACAAGCCCAAGTGAGGTTCCATCCTAAAACCAATTGGTGATAGGTAGAGTAGCCCACTAGACTTATATGTTAGTTTACTTTCCTCTCTTTCTCCAATATGGGACAACTCCCACTCTTTATATTTCAACACACCCTCCTCACGTGTGGGTCTAACACGTGACATAATCTATCATTTCGAGGTGTTAACGACTAACATAAAAGCAACCTGCTCTGATACCATGTTAGAATTTACAATGGGCCTACGGGCCCACACGAGAAGGAAAGCTAGATGTCAAAACATATACAACTGTACAAGACAGAAACTAAACACTAGTATTTACAAGCTAAAACGACAGCACTTTACAACTAACGTAACAGAATATTCAAGAAGTGTGGTGTGTCCGCTCAAGTAATCTTCCAAAGATATACAATGATTAATACTCATTAAACATATTAGTCATCTATGTTTGTTACTCCACTGCTCTCCACTTATGAATATATTCACCTTAGCATTTGAAGGGATAAGTAACTTCAAGTTTTCCAAGCTAGGGATCTTATGCAGTGGACTCAAATAATGCAAGTGATCAAACCAAAACTATGCCCTTTCCCTCTTGCTAATTTTAAACCTTCTACCATAGTTCGTTTTGTTCCTTATTTTGAATATTTAGATAAAGGACCAAAATTGAGATGGTTTAACTTGATGGAAC
>JAOSBL010000009.1:19828201-19843258 GCA_027568915.1 Erythroxylum roraimae
ATCTTTTTTCTGAATTAAAAGTATTGCAAATGACTTTGTCAAATGAGTTAATGTCATCAGTTGAAATATTAGAATTTATTCAAGCTGTAGATTGTTATCCAAATGTTTCAATTGCTTATCGAATTCTATTAACTATACCTGTGACTGTAGCATCAGTTGAGAGAAGTTTTTCAAAGTTAAAATTATTGAAAACCTATTTGAGGTCATCAATGTCACAAGAAATGTTGAATGGTTTAGCTATATTATGTATTGAGAAGGATATGTTGGACAATATTGATCTTGATAATATTACTAATGATTTTGCGTCTAGAAATGTACGAAAAAATTGTTTTTCATAAATCATGATCCTCTATGTTGTATTTGTTAGTGTTATGATCATTTAATATTTAGTTAGTTATGTAAACTTATAAATTGAGTCATTTATATTTTATGCAAATATATAAATTTAAGTATATTGTCGATTTATTGGGGCCCTTTTTTTAATTTCGCCCAGGGCCTATAAAACTATAGGAACGGCCCTGGCCATACCATGGCATGCATCGATCACTCTAGAGTGACTGTTTTCGTCATTATCTTCTATCTGTCCTACATATTCACTTTGTGTCCTGGTTCTTCGTGCTCGAGGTGCATTCAACTTGGATGGCTCTTGATCGCCTATGTTTCTGTCAAGAGTTATCACTTAACAGTAAATTTTCTTCTTTTTTTTATTTCGCTTTATTTATGTACAAGGATCGCAGTATACGGTCGTTCAAGCAAAATACATAGCATTCTCCTCCTCTCGTAGACCCACTGATTCTTACAACACCTGCTTGTTCTTTCCTAAACTCACCATACACACTGGTAACCACAACAATTGTCTTCAGCTATCAACAGTATTAAGAAATTCCATATAACAAATAATACCTGTATACATCCCCCTCTATTTGTGTTTCTTCTTAAAAGCTTGCCAAAATTAATCATTTCCTGACTTGCATCCTTCAGAAACCAACCGCCGCAATGGCTGAATCTACTGATTCCTCACATTCAAAGCTTGAATCAGCTAAGAGCTCTCGTTCCTTAAAGTGTTTTGGATAACCCTTCATGCATGGTTCGCTCTCATGCATGTGCGAAGCTCACAACAGTAATTTTAGGAAAAACGTCAAAAGAAAAGGTGAATTCTAGAGAAGAAACTTGCCAGCTTAATAGCTTATTAAAGGCGACAGCCACACAGCATCTGTGGTCACCCTAGTTTGTGGAGAAAGTGGTGCAAGATTGAGGAAGTTGTGGAGAACCAACAAATGCAGATACTCCGTTGTTGTTGGCCCCATCGCTGCTTCTAGTTGCACCAATAATCGAAGAGATAGCTGATGCTAAAGCTTCGTTAAATTTTGGGTCAGAAGCAATCGCTGCAGTGACTGTCTCCATGATAGAAGCATGCCTTTGTCCTAATGGCACTGTTGAGATTGCCTGTGGCTTTTGAGAGACATACATGGGATGGCCCAGAAATTGAGAGCATCCGTGCAAAGGAAGAGGAAATGTGGCCAGTGATTGTGGGACTCGAAGGAAAGGCATTGAATTCGGGCTCTGAGTTAAGTCGAGTGTTATGGTGGGGAATGGTGCCGACGCCGATAGAGTGGCCATCGTCGACGCATTGGGCAAAGAATTAGAGAAGAAGTTGCTGTGTGGTGATAGAGATTCTTTGCTTGTAGTTGAACCTGAGAGAAGCATTGCTGCTGCAGCTGAGGTAGTGTTGGCCATTGCTGTGGCTGTCGGTGGAAGAGGGTGGTTGTGGTTGCCTTCGTATGTTGTAATGAGAATGCTCTTGTCCTCTGCGCATCTTTGGACCTAAAACATTAAGGAAATGATCAGATTTAGTTGGTACATATTGGTCTGATCTTCACTTTTGAAGGGAATGACAATTTTTTTCTTATGCTTTGTGTTGACTTCTAAGGTAAGTGAAGTTAGCAACCACCAAAATTTCTGTGACAGTTCCCCATCAAACCACAACTATGACTGGAGGGCTGGAAGCTAATATAATGGTGGAAGTCTCCAAAAGTTACCTGTTTACGAACTGGGCATCCAACAGCCATGGTGCAGCGATAGTAGGCACGAGGACAAGGGTTACCCTTTGCCATCTTTTGTCCGTACTTCCTCCATTGACATCCATCACTGATCTGAACAATAAAAGTTAACATTAAATTTCAACAAATCCAAACATTTCCCATATATATTCTGTAGATTCGTATGTAATTTATCAGTTGATAAATGCTTACCATAGGAGCCTCTGATCGTGCACGTACGGACACCCTTGCCTTCCTAAGAGGAATCTCAGGGACTTGTTCCCCGGACTTCCCTTGGTCTAATTTAGGGCTTTTAGGGGAACCCGAGCTTTGAGAAGTTTGATCGAGACAGTCCTCAATGGAAGGTTGCTTTCCAGGAATTTGGGACATGATATCTGCTGTATGTGTTGGAGAAGCGGACACTTCTTGTGTCTTCTCGTCCGATATGGAAGGATCACTCACATCTAATGCGGCAGATGGCCGTGGGTCCATAAGCTGTTGAGTTGACATTATGACACTTGACATTCCACTCTGATCACCTCTCTGTATCAATCATTGAAGTCATTCAAAACAAATGGAAGTTAGTACAATAATATCTTTTAGCTTTCCTTTATGCCTTATATTGATAGAACTCAAAGAGAGAATCCCATTCTCACGTCGAACTTCAGATACAGTGCTCAAAGCTCAGGTTAACTCAATCGTTTCAATGGTTAACAAAGAACTGGCGTAAGATTATTGCTCGCATTCCGAAGGATGATTGCGAGGATAGCTCTCAAATCAGATAGTTCGAAGTAAATCTTTAGACGCGTCACTCTTGATGTATCGTGCCCATGAAACAACCGACATAAGAGGTGTCTTGACCAAAGTCATGTCTGAATTAAGACTTAATGAAAGATATTGTCCAGTAGAAGTTACTTATTTAAGATATAAATTTTGGAACTTTCTTCTTCCAGTTGTTTTAGAGCTAAAATTGGAAAAAGGTTGTCTTTAGATATTGCAAAACGTGACAGCGGATCAAGAAAGCATGTTTACTAGTTCTAGTGAAGCACGTTACCCTATTCTTTATAGATGAAAGAAGATAATATGGATTTCTTCGGTTATGTCTCTGTTCAAGAAACTTCAAATAGTAAATAAGCGATTCATCCAACAAATGAAAAATAAATTGGGAACTAATCTAGTTAAGAATTGACTGATATCTGAACCAAATTTACCTGCTTTTCCCGATTCCCATGTGCTTGTTTTTGCATTGCCATGAGTAACTGAGCTTGAAGGTCCTTATAACTCTTTGTAACTTGATCCAACACGCTTTTCAGCCTTTTATTCTCATTGCGCACTTTGTCCAACTCAGTTTGTAGCATACTTAGCTGCCAAAAGACGATCAAATTAAACTCCAATCTTGAAAATCCAACTTAGAATAACAAAAGGAATAAAGAAATAACCACTCATAACTGAATGCAGAAGTCTATAAATGCTTTGACCTGGGAAAATGAGTTAGATCATACATATGAGAGAGGTAACTTACCTCAGTCTTGGGTTTATCATCATTTGCTGTTTTCGAAATCCCAGAGCTTGGGGTGTGAATATTAAGTCCAGTCTGCTAGGAAACAACAAAGTCAACCCGAAGCATAAACACAGGTTTGTTATCCGACATCAAAGAGAAACAAAAAGGGTCTACATAACCGATGAAGCCTTACGTTTACGACGTCAACAACTGGAGTACTTGATGATCCATTCTTGGTCTCCTGAGTACGCGTCAACCTATCAGTCCTCTCACTTGATGAAAAGAAATCAACTTCTTTGAGAATAGGCTTTCTTAGATCGACGTTGTTGTCCTTTACTTGATCGGACTCCGCTGAGTTACGCCGGAGAAAGTCACCGGAGTGCAAGAATTCCAATTCACGGCCTTGTTTCTCCATGACAGAAACAGAAGTCAGAGAGAAAGAGAGAGTATATAGCGTAGAAAGAGTGTATCTTTGTATTTGGTGGTAGAAAAGACTTGCTTAAGCGGGAGGGGTCCAATATAAATGCTCAGAGAGGGAGGACCAGCCGCTTTGTTCGGGGGATATATGGCGTCATGTTTCGTGTAGAGTGACACATTAATAGAAAATGATAGAAAATAGTTAACTTAAATAAAAGATCTGAAATTCACGTTTCGAGATCCCAAGAGAAAAAAGAGTCTAAATCTTTTGTTAAATATTATGGTGTCTTATTATATCTAATAAATCTCAGCTATTTATTTATGTGAAGTCCGCATGAGATTCGAGTGAGTTTCATAAAATAAATGGCTGCAATTTTATGAGACAGAATAAAACTAGACAGAGATCTTATTTAAGAGAAAAATGACTAAGATAGGGTTCCGTTAAAGATGACGGATTTAGATTAAGTACACGTGGGCAGGAGGGCGTCGTCTGGAGGTCAACCGTGTTGACGGCATTGCTTTATCCGACGGCAGTTAGAAAAAGTGTGGGTCCCACGTGGAAGAGAGATACCTAACCTCACTGACCAGCATAAGCTAGAAATACGTCATTTGACTGACATATCCACGTCAGAAACCGTTCCTTTGCCACCTCTGACTCAGCCCATTTAGTGTTCGACTCGGCTCCAATCTCTAGAAGCAATAATTAATCTAATACTAATTCGAAAATTAAAAATACCAAAATAGGCATAATAATTGATATTATTAGAAATGCTCAGTAAATATCATTGATGTTGTTCTTAAGAGAAGGTCTTCTGACACAATTCAGATTGTTAATTTTAGTACGATTGGTTGCTAAGAATTAAATTTTAAATTTTAAATTAAGTAAAAAAAATCTGCAGAAGAGAACAAAAGCAGTCAAAATCTTCGTTCTAACATTTACGTCAAACCTAAACAAAGATCATATTCATGCGGGAAAATTGGACCTTTGATAAAAATCCTGTTCCTGTTTCTAATAGATAACTTGTGGGGAACGAACTCCTCATTTCTGAACAGATAACCCTTTAAGGATTGGTCATCAGATCATCCAGCACGATATAGTTCCAACAATATGTAACTTCAAGACATTCATGCTTTTTTGGCTTATCTGCCAAATTGGTCAGAATTCTAATAACCATCCATTAATTACCAAATTAAAATCTCCCCGGCTTAGCTTGCAACCCTCTGCCTTATTTCAGCTTTAGAAAGATTGGAGCTTAACTAGTCAAACAGAGTTGTGTTAGTGTCAAAGCAATCACTAAGTATAATTAAGGAAGTTAGCAACCTACCTTTTGTTGTCCCTACTTTCTACTTAACTAATTAGTAATTAATCACCACGTCAATATTGACTAGAAAGATAGTGAAACGTGGAAAAGCTTTTATCAAATCTCAAACTTAATTTCTATGTTTGAAAAATTAGATGATTCAATCGGTAGGTAGAGATTTATGGTAAGATATTCAACATGCATTTTTATTGATTTTCAAAATAAATATTCATCTTTTGAACTAATTTAACAAAATTAATCAAGATTAATTAATAGTAATTTTTAACTAATTGGAAATATAATTAATTTTATATATGAAAAAGAAATTTCTAAACATAAGAAAGATAGAGAAAATGACACCTAAATTTTTAACTTTAATTTACAGTTTTTAATTGAACTTGCATTGTTCATTATTAAAGTCACTTAAATAATTTTTTAATTTTTATAGATATATAAAATCATTGAAATCTAGGTACATCGATATTTATTAAAATTAAGTTAATTATTCAACTTAAAATAATTTATCTTTTAAGTTTTCAAAACATTAAAAGACCACCATCACCTAGAAATGACGGGATAAGACGGTCACCTTCATACATTAATTGTCCGTAGTCCATACACGACGATCAGCAGCATATTAATTATATTCCGAAAAATCTCAGTTTAACGGGTCAAGATGTGGAAAAAGATGAGTCAATCCTGGAAGATGCCCAGTTTGATACTAACTGCCCACAGCTGGAACGCCTCTCGCGGGGCTTGATATTTAAGAATACTGAGAATGGTCATCTAATTGTCTCTCGCTCCGTCTACACAAAAAAAAAAAAAAACAAACAAAGTCGATCGGTATCTTTATTTTCCATGTGAAGGATATCTACAAGTCAATGATACTTGTTTTAATATTACATGATGTATTGTAGCTCCATTTTCTATTCCTTTTGTCCATAGATTTGAAGAAAGAAGGCAGAGAAAAAGATCCTTTCATTCCAAATTAATCCAAGTGTTCACACTAGATAATTTTCTCAATTATATGTAACAAAAAGTCATTCTTTGCATCGTAAAGGGTCACATCCTGAGGTTGTTCACTCTTCTCGATTCCCATTATATAAGGAAGATTAATGTTTTAGAAGTTATATCTAACAAATTAGCATTTACAAACTATCCATCTTTTAATTTATGCATGTAATTAAGGTTTTTTATAACAATTAGTTAAACAATGCCTCTACCAAATTTTACATCTAAAAATTTCCTAGCATCAACCCTTCAGCGTGAGAAATGAGATCGATGTTCAATATGCAGCAGTTGTGAGTCGTACGACTATTCCTATGAAAACAGGTGATGTAATAGTAGTTAATATATAGCATCCAAGAAAATATGCTATCCATATTCTCCTCCACTCTTTTGTTTTCTAGTGCTAACAACGGGATTAGTGAGTTGGTATTGGAACACATAGATAAAACTTGTAAGAAGTCAATAAATAGGTCCTACATGTAAGCGGCTAGGCACTACGTGATGATCACTTCATACATTTTCACATTTAATCAAATTCAAAATTCAAAGTAAAATCAATGAATTGTGACGATGAAGTTGCGGTATATTTGCGTCAGTATTATTTACAATTGCGTATCATAATCTATACCTTAAATTTTGATTTAGATGCCTTTTTTTTTTTAAATTACTTGAAAGTGTCATACAGTCCCTTTAATTTTTAATAAAGAATAACCCAAGAAACCAAACATTTTCCATTCATATATAGCTCATTACAGGACTTTATAAAAGCTGCTAGACGCGTAATCCATCGTTGATGGTATAAAGGGAAGATCACATGCAACGAGGTTAGCCATTATTAAGTGAACTAATACAGACAGATAAATGGGATAAAAATGGAGTCGCAACAAAAAGAAATCGGCGGAATTCAAAGTCATTGCTCTGTAATGCTCAAAGATAACCCACATCTACAAGTCACCAAACAACTGGGGGCAACCACCTTCGTGTAGACACTCAGTCCTCCAACTTTAACCCAAGTCCAAATCCTGCTGCTACTCCCATTGACGCCGATCCCTAAAACCCTAGTTGCCAACCCCAAAAGTTTTCACGGCTCATCAGTTACACGAAAACCTTGGCTTAGCCTGCCTCAAAACCTTAGTCAACCTACGTTTGCATGACGTAGTTTTTCTTTGAACTTTGGCCCAAAATGCACGTTCATTGTTATAGTTTAAACCTCTCTTTTTCTTTTTTTAATTCTTGCAACTTACAATTAAAATTGAATCCCAAGTTTCTAGGTAACGTGAATTGACCTGAACACTAGATTTAGAAGGTTGTAATAATGAAAGAGACGGGAAGTAAAACAAAAAAGTTAGGTTTGGCATATGGATGGTTCCTTGTTAAACTCATCCATGGCGATGGAAACTGACAAGGAGATGGAGGTGCTTTTCCTTTTCGTTCCAGTTTAGCTTTGCTGTCGCTCTCGATAGTCTAATGTATACAGAAAGACAATTTCAATGCCAATAACGTCGTGGGGCCAAAGTTTAGAAGAGGGTGTGTTTTGATCAAATCTTGGGCCAGCCCCTTCTTGCCTCCTAATTAGAACTTTGAAAAAGGATCGACCTAGGTAGCTCCTGAAGGAGAAAGATAGTGATGTGGAGAAGATATCAAGTGGTGTTCTCATTTTTAAGTTGGTAGACTTTGTGGTCACTGAATTGAATTGTATCCATAACAAATATTCTAATCAAATTTTTAAGGAAGGCGTTGACTAATGCAGTAAGGTTTTAATTGATTATTAATATAACCAATTAAAAAGTGTTAATTTTTTTAAAAAATTAATCTCATTATCCAACTTTTAGAAGGATTTAATTAAGTATTTAAATTTTCAAATATTAAAAGATTTAAAAATATTTGAAAAATTGGAATTTATTGTCCTCCTTAGATGTAGATTGTAAACACATTTCGTGTTTATATTGAATTACACGGAGGAAATTCGTTTTGAGATTTTTGTTTTAAAAGAGTAGTATTTTACATATATATTGACGAAAATATAAGTAACTCGTGCACACAACTTAAAGTTATGAAAATTATAATATTTACCTAGTTTCTTTATTTAAAAACAAAAGACATCATTTTATCCAAAAAAAAAAGAAAATGAAAAGTGAGTAACTAGTGTTCAATATATTCAAACTTCTTAATAAGTAACTAGTAGTTAGACTTCTCCTTCCTATTAACTCGTTAATCTAACTAGTTCAACTTATAATAAATGCCCTTGCCCACTTCATTGATTGTCCACTTGATCAACTTATCGTTGTTGCAGGACGCTTGGACCATCCAATAGTTGATAATTGAAAGTGTATTTATTGCATTTAATTGACTAGAGACGTTATCAAAATCGTAAAATTTGTACCGAATTTCTAATTTCCAATTAAGAGTAATTGATTTTGAAAGGAAAACCAAGGGTAAATAAACATTTTTGTTTCTAGAAAGGAGCTATACTAAATTAACCGAGTGACTTTTACTCTGGGTATGGAATTGCATGGAATTCAATGAGAAGGTAGCTTAAGTACGAGGGGTTTGGTGCTGGAAAAGGAAATGGAGGGTCACATTAAGCGACTGAACAGAGACAGGTGGGTTAGGTTTTTGGAGGTAGACAAGGAGTTGAAGAATGGGACATAATCGAAAAGTATGGCAGTTAAAGTCCCACTTACGCTACTCTTCTAGTCAGATCCAAATAGCGATATAAAGCACAGCACGGTAGTCAGTAACGGAGCCAGAAATTTAAGATAAGAGGGTCTAAATATTTAAATTTTTTAAATCTTGAAGGGCTCAGTGTATCAATGAGCTCCAAATAACTCCGTCCTTATATATATATATATATATATTAAAAATAAAAATATTTAATTTTTTAAAATATTGGGGGGCCCAGTACACCATGAGCCCCCACATAGCTCCGTCCTTGACGGCAGTTGTTGTGTTCGGCCATGGTAATGTTAAAGCTCGAGCATGAGTGAGCATTTTTTTTTTGATACAAAGGAAATTAAACTAATACATCAACACAACAAACTAACGCCAGGATTGGCTATACATAGCTCCTTGCTTGTCCCTATGATAGAGTGCTCGAGTAGACAGCGGAGGCTCTCTGAAGAAAATAGATACCTGGATGGGCCGTGAAGGCTAGGGCAGCCATACTATCTGCGCTCTGATTCCCTTCACGATACACGTGCTGGACTGTGACCTCCCAATTTTGATAGAGCAGACAGCGGATTGGGAGGCCTGTTGGTATATTAGACAAGCGTAATGAGTCTCATTTAAGTCAATTTTAAAGATGGAGCATGTCTTTTTTAATCATACAACATTTTATTTTTTCTAATAAGAAAAAAGCGATGATTTTATTATTAATTTTTTATTTAACTTTTTCTCTTAAATTAATCGCGAAAATTTAATTATAACAAAATTAAGAAAGCAATTTATTCAATATGTTATTCTTTACATTTAAAAAATGTTGGGAAGTAAAAAACAATAATTACAACACATAAAAAAAAGGTTAGAAGACAGCTTTTTAACGTGACAACAGGTGAATAATTAAATACATGCTAATTAAATAAGATAATTGATAAAACCATTAACAAATGGTTACAAAAGAATGGATCTAAAAAGTATAAACACAATGCTAATTTTTTTTAGTTACTGCTGTTCAACACCCCCTTTATTTCAAAATTCGTAACTCCTATCTTCATCCTAAAGTACTCATGCTTGGTACTTGACATATTGATTTTGGAAGAATGTCCACAACTTGCTCGTTCATTGAACAAAACTTCAATATGATCCTTCTTTCAACTACTGAATTTTGAATAAAATGATAACATATGTCTGTATACTTTGTTTAGTGCTGGCTTAGGTAAGGGCAATAAGAGCACTTGTCTAGGGCCTAGATTCATAAGGATTTCATTTATTTAAAAAGATAAAAAATTAGTAAACTAATAAATATATTTATTAAAAGAGTTGAAAATTTGAAAATTAATAAATATATTCATTAAAAGGGGTAGAAATTGAAAATTCAATTTCTTCACACTTTACCTTCTCAAAACTGAAAAGAAAAAATTTGTGGTTGAGTTTCTTATTCTGAATTTCAAGTTTTATTAAATAAAGCTAAAGAAGAGTTCGGTTCCAACCATTAATTGAGATGCATGCTAACATGTTTATTAACAATGATATACTCTATTAATATAAAAATATTTGATCCTAATATATAATTGAAATTTCAATCTTTGACTTTCATTCAAACTTCAACTTTCAATAAAAAGTGTATACGACCCCCTCATGTGGGGTTGATGATTTTTAGAGAGTATAAATTTTTAAAAAATTTAAACTTTTAAATGAGTAAGATAAGATCTCATCTAAGATGAACTAAGTTGTATTGAGCCCTATAAGTAATTATATTAGAATGAATTGATATTTATCTAAAAGTATATACTAAAATATTGAAAAAAAGATAATTATTGTGGAATGTTTGTAATATTTGATATTTTCTTTAAAAAAAGTGAATATTCTTTGGCATATCATATCTTTATATGCCATATATAATGACCCATCTCTCTTTTAGCACTTTTAGTATTATGGATATGACAATTGTTTTGTTGAATTGAATAAATTTGAACAATTAATGACATTTGAAAGTATTTTTAGATTCTTATTTAATTTAAAGAAGTTTAAGTCGTTGGATGATAATAAACTAAGAGAATTTTATACTAATTTTACAACTACTTTTTCTCATGATAGCGTGCCAGATGTAGATTTAATTAAATGATCTTTTTTTTGAATTAAGAGTGTTACAAATGAATTTTCCAAATAAGTTAATATCATTTGTTGAAATTCTTGAATTTATTAAAGTTGTAGATTTTTATCCAAATGTTTAAATTGCTTATCAAATTTTATTGACTGTACATGTAACTATAGTATTAGTTAAACAAAAATTTTCAAAGTTAAAATTATTGAAAACCTACTTGAGCTCATCAATGTCACAAAAAAGATTGAATGATCTAGCTATTTTATGTATCGAGAAGGATATATATTGGTCAATATTAATCATGATACTATTATTAACGATTTTACATCTAGAAATGTTCAGAGAAATTATTTCATGATCATCTGTGCGCTTATTAGTGCAATTATCTTGGTGCTTTGCAATCTGATATTGTTGCTCGGTTACTACTACTGCTATTGCTATTTTGTTATTGTTGTTACTATTTTTTGCGATTTTATTATTGTTGACATTTATAACATGTTGTTAGCTGTTATTATGATCATTTAGTATTTTATTAAATATGTGGACTTAAGAATGGAGTCATTTATGTATGGATATTAAATTTTAATAATAAAAATTTACTTTTAAAGTTTACATATTTATATATTAATAATTCATTAGGGTCCTTTTTTTTTTTACTTTATCCCCAGCCTATAAAATGTTAGGAACGACCTTGAATTGGTTCTACTGTGATAAGCTAAATTCCTGGTCATAGCGATCATTGTCCGGTTATCACATAATATTTGAGTTGTGCCTTCTTCATAATAGCCAAAATCAGCTAACAACCTCTTTAACCAAACTACTTGATAGGTTGATGTCAATGCAACAATATATTCAGCTTCCAACAATGACAAAGTTACCATATCTTACTTTTTTGAACTCCATGAAACAACATTTGAACCAATGGATAAAATAAAACTAAAAGTACTTTTTCTATCATCCAAAAAACCTGCCCAATCATTATTAGTGAAATTATATAATTTAAAATATGACCTTTTGAATTCCAAATTCCAAAATTGATAGTTTCAGCAACATAACAAATAATTCTCTTTTTTGCCTCGAGATGCTTCATATATGGGTTATGTATGAATCTTGAAACTATACTGATAGAGAATGCAATACTTGACCTTGTGTGAGACAAGCAGATCAAACCTCCAACCATATTCCTAAAGTACTTCACACTAGTCAAACTAGTACCATCATTGATTATTAGCGACTCATTCACATTTATAACAGTAAGGATTGTTTTATAGTTCAACATAATAAACCTCTTTAACAAATCAGTAGCATATTTATGTTGGAAAATAAAATTTCTATTAGCACATTGGTTCACTTGAAGCCCAAGAAAATAATGCAGTAAATCCAAATATGACTTCTCAAAATTTTTCAACATGGAAGATATAAATTCAACAACAATAGACTCACAAGACCCTATATATATATCATGTCATCAACATAAAGACACGCTACCATAGTTTTACCATGCTTTTTCACATAAAAAATCAATTTATTTTTGCTCTTTTCAAATCCATTTTCTAGAAAATATGAATCAATCTTGTTGTATCAAGCTTGTGAGGCTTATTTGAGAGCGTTTCAAGCCTTCTTTAACTTGTAAACTTTGTTGTTATCACAACTAGTAAAACCTTCAGGCTGAGAAACATACACCTCTTCATTTAACTCCCAGTTAAAAAAAACATATTTAACATCAAACTGGTATACTAGCCATTGGTGAAAATATTTCATCAAATTCAATGCCTTACTGTTGTGAGTACTCCTTAGCAACTAAATAAGTTTTACGATTTTGAATGGTATCATTAATATGATACTTTGTCCGATATACCCACTTAAGCCTTATAACATTTATTCCTTTCAGAAGATTAACTAACGCCCAAGCTTGATTTTTGTGTATAGCAATCATCTCCTCATTGATGGCCTCCTACCATACCTGACTATCTACAACATCCTTATGACAAAGTGACTCAAAAGCATACAAGGCAAAACTGCATAAGACATATATATCACGTAGGGATCTAAATTTCCATAAAGGTGTTTCAAAACTGGAGCTTTTTGGAGATGAGCTTGCTGGAGATAATAAATTGTTGTTGTCATGAGTTGAAGAATTGATACTGCCACCAAAATTAACATTCTGAGTTCCTTGTTCAAAAGGTCATATCACTAGAGTATCTGCTACATCTTCTAAAGCTTGAGGAGTTATTGGAGAAGTTGTGTTATTGTTGCTCAAAGTATCTTTACTTACAATGACCTTGCCATTTACTGGGTTATACAACCTATATGCTTTAGATTGAGGATAATAGCCAACAAAAATACATTTTTTTTTATTTTTTATATCAAGCTTGTGGTTAGAAAGGGAAGTAATCAAAGAAAAGGGTATACAATCAAAACTTTAAAATGACTTACGTATGACTTTCTACTTGCCAAGCTTCATATACAATCCAATTCAAAATGGCCTTTGTAAGGTAGATATTAAGAAGATATATTGTAGTTATTACCAATTCTGCCCAAAATCACTTAGGAAGACCACTTGCTATCATCATGCTCCTAGCCATTTTCACTAATATTTGATTTATGCATTCTACCACTCTTTTCTATTCTGGATTGTATGGTGTAGAAGCTTTTTGTGAATTTTATTGTGATAAAAATGCTATTAAATTCATTAGAGATGAAATCACATCTCTATTCGAATGAAGAACCTTTACATAATTGCACTCTTCTCTACCTGTTTTACTCAAATGAGGAAAAGTTGAACTTTAAGTATTGCGATTTTCTTATGAAGTTTTTATAAGCGAAAATTTATATGATGCCATTTAAGGTTAATGTAGTGATCGATAGTAGCGTACCCTTATCCACGGGTATGTACCGGTATGACCTACGGGCGTTCCGGCGCGTATCCCGAGGGTAAGGGGGCGTTACAACCTGTGCCTTAAATTTCTTAAAAATTTCAAAAATTATTTTGTCTTTTTTAAGAAATACATCTCACTCACACAACTATAATCATCATTAGATGATAAAAAAATATCAATCACCACCCAAGCCTCAACATTCATCGGACTACAAACATCAGCATGCACTATTTCAGGACAAATAAAAGCTCTTTAAGACTTGGCTACAGGAAATGAAGTTTTACTTGCTTCCACAAACACACCCTTCACATAAATTAAGTGCATAACCCAACAACCATATTTTTCCAACATAACAATTTTAGCCCTTTTACATTCTAATGCTCATAACATGTGTTAAAATTTTTTTCTTTATTAGCTTTAGCAAACAAAGCATAGTTTTCTACAGTTACAACTTTTAGTGAAAATATTATGTTTTGAGTCATTAGACTAGCAAATGACTAATAATATTTCTCACCTTGAATTAGACAATGGTCATCATCAAACCTAATTGAATATCTATAATTTATCAATTGCTCAACATTTAACAAATTATGAGCTAAATTAGGAATGTATTGCACATTATAAAGGAGTTCAAACTTACCCTATGTAGTTTTAATGGCAACAATACCTTTCGTTTCAACCTTCATCTACTTGTTGTCTTCTTTAAATATTGACCTTACTTTAGACTTATGATTAGAACACCTGCAGTTAGGGATGGTAATGAGTCGAGCCAACTCAGGTAGGGCCAATCGTTTCTACTGGGGCCCAGGCGGTCGAACCAGGCTCAGGTAGGGCCAATCGCTGCTACTGGGGCCCAGGCTTGGGTCGAACTTGAGGCTTGATCTAGCCTAAGGCAACCCAGCACGAGCTCAAACTCGAACCCAACTTGTAGCACCCCCTTACCCTAGGGATACGCACCGGGACGCCCGCAGGTCATTCCGGTACATATCCTACGATAAAGACGAGCTACGTTTGATCACTACTTTCACTTCATATGGCATCATAACATTATTCACTTGCAAAGCATCATAAGGAATCACAATATTTTTAAAACCAACTTTTCCTCATTTTGATTGTCAAAACCAAAGGTCTACATTGTATCCTTCAACCT
>JAOSBL010000009.1:19887986-19898491 GCA_027568915.1 Erythroxylum roraimae
GCTCTGTGCTTACTGCTTTGTTTGGTTTCTATGTTACATTGGGTTATATACTTATATCTGATTTTCTGGTTCTTGTTGAATTGTTATGAGATGCGTTTCTTTTGGCTTTAGTTTAACCAGTGTAAGGAAATTGAGGAACTAGTGAGGGATAGGAAAATTATAGGGGAGAGGGTTTAGAGAAAATTAAGGGAAGGTTAGGACGAGCTGGAGGGACTGTAGTAAAGAATAAAGATGGCAGAACCTTCTGAAGATTGAATTGGTTTTTCACTTGAAAAATTATGGTTCTTTTACAATCACAGTACCTCCTTTCCTATTTGCAGGAGATTCTCAATCATACAAAAAGCATTAATTTTTTATTTGAGAGAATAAGAGATTGTTGCAATTGATACCTATGCAAGCATTATATGCCATGAGCAATGAGACCTGTGAGGGAGTGTTTGTAGTGCAGATATGTCCATTCCTTCTAAAGTGATTGCTTCAGTTTTTGGGACTGTGTAAGTTAGGGCTTTGAAGATGATATTCATGTGGAAAGGTGAATGTTTTATTTCCTTAGGACCTCAAAATTTTAGTATTAGTAATTGGATTTGGGCTGCATATCGAATGTGGTTTACACTTTTCAATAATTATTACTATATAATGGTGAGATGGGCTGCTGAACTGTGCAATTGTAATATTTAGACTCTCTTCCTTTTATATTTATTTCGGGTAACTCAAAATTTTCGGGCCGGATAAGTTCGGGTTATTAAAATGCTGAGTTCGGGCCAACAAGTTCGGGTAATTGAAATTTCGGGTTCGGGCCGGGTAAGTGCGATTTCGAGTTCGGGTAATTATAATTTCGGGTTCGGGCCGGGTAATATAAAAAAAAATTCGGGTAATTCGGGTTTTACCCGAATAGCTCAAATTTGGCCCGATTGGCCCGAATGCTCACCCCTACTCCGCGCTGCGTTTTTTTGTCTTTTACGCACACCTCCCAGCACAGTCACACACACTTGCGTCGCCCCAGCACTATTTCATGATATGACTAATTTGAATAGTTCATGGTCCAAGGTTACTATTCATTCAAAAACCTTGCAACCAACGCCACCCTCCAGCGCTGTCATTTTTCTTCTATTTCTTGCTTGCGTTTTGGACTGTTGTTTTATGATGTGTGTTTCTTCTTTGACTTGTGGATCACTCTTCTTAATCTTTTTGAGCTCTAATTTTTAAAGTACCCTATAATAAAAATCACAAATAAAGTAGCATCAATTGTTCAAAAATCAATTTATCACAATTAAACCAAGATACGACAATTTTTTCCTATAAACACAAATTAAATGTAAGGCACAATAATTCAAATAATATTCAAGTAAAGCCATAAAGACCAATTTTAGTGACAAAAATTCATCCAAAAGACATGAAAATATATATAAACAAGTGAGTTTGTCAGCTATGTACTCCATTGACTGTCACAACTGAGTTGCCAGTATCTCCATTGTGCTCTCAAGCTAAATGACTCTCTCATTGGATGCAGACCGCCTATTATATCTAGTTGTATTTGATGTAGAGGATTGCAAATAACATGTGTTTGCAAATGAACCTAAGCCGAAAATCCTTCCATGACGGTCTTTACCACCAACTGCATCAAGACATGTCTGACTCTCATCAACAGTTTCAGAGTTGTCGTTCAATGGTTTCTTATATTTGGTCCTATCGTTATAATTATTTATGTTAATAAGTTATAATTTTTAGCTAATTTTATTTATCAAAAATTAATATTAAAGTATCAATTTTACATACATTAAGTTGTTTGCATCGATTATTGATGGTCACACCATTATGTTTCCAAGTATGGGAGTGCAAAAAGAGCTAACGTAGTGTAGGCTTCCTGTTCATAAACTATTCCTGTATCAGAATAAAGTGTTACAAGTGAACTATAATTTACAAAAATTTCGGCATTTCCTCTATTTTTATGATATTTACAGCCTATTAAAAATAAAAAATTTCTCAACAACACAGTCATTCATAGAAACAGACATTTATAAAATTACCATTCTCCATAATACACATACATTTTCATTATAAATTTCATTCATCAATTACATTGAAATCAGATTTCATATATCAAAGTACAAAAATCAGAATATAAGTGTAAAGTTTAGATACTTAAAAGTTTCTTTGCATGCTTCTGGTGGGTCATCGATCCTCTAGTGTGTACTGGTAGACTCTCTCCCTTCGGTCCTCCTTGTCTGTTTGCAGAATTGTGCTCTGAAATGAAAATTGCCTCTGGTGTTGCCCAATACTGCTATCAATGACTCCATATTTCTTCAGATGTATAAGGAGGTCATACACCATTCTTGTGTATTGAACCATCTTTATAACGTGCACAAGCTTGCCTCTCCCATACTTCATAAATGACAAAATCAAATTTTGAATCCCAAAAAAATTCTTTCTGAAAAAAAGAAAAATATATTATAAGAACTTATGAACTAAAATATTTATCTAATTAATGTATAAAATTAGATAAAATAAAAAAGATTAAAGAATTTATTTTTTGTACCTGGAACTCTTGATAATAAAAATCCTTCGTCTCCTAATAAATATTCTTCTATATATAACCCTTAAGTTTTATCTTCTTCTTGAACTTAAACGAGATATGTCTAGAGCACGTTTCAGACAAAACCAATAAGTTATTTTATATCATTTTCAAATTACAACCTATAACTTCAGTATAAACCTACAGTGTTATCATGTATTACAAAATTTTTAGAATTTCACTTACAAATTATTGACAATTGTAATGCAAATTTTTCCATCAACTCTTTTAGCTCCAGGCTGGAACCCACCTTCTTCATCCACAATGTTTACCCCTGATATATTTGTTGGTATAGATTTAAATTCTAGTATGGGAGTAGGGGTGCTGGATGGTGTAGCAGTAGGTAGGCAATGTGACTTTACAGGGACTGTAGGTGGGAAAGGTGATGTCTCATTTGGATGTGCACTAATTGGATGTGCAACACCTAATTCTGTAGCATCTGCAGAATGTGATGCTTTCCCTAGATGTGCACTGGCTCCTCTAAATGGTGGTAACCTAAGCCTTAGTTGCAACATATCCTGTTTTCTCTTCTGTGACATATTTTGAACTTGAAATTCACATTTTATTGATTATTCCGCTAATAGAACAATATAAATTAAATATATAACAATATATTGTTGATGTGATAATATTTTTTTTCATATATTATTCTATTACTTGCATAAATTAATCGCTATCATCACATAATTGTAAATCAAAATCATCATCATCTTCTTTTTCTGAAGAATTATAATCAAAGTCAGGCTCTTCTTTAGGTCTCTCGCCCTTTATAATTGCCTCATCCTCTTTAGATGAAATTTCAACATATTCATTATTTGGATCGTTCAAAGGATCATTTTCATTATATGTTACACATGCATTTATTTCATGAACATCTTCCTGAAATGCTTCACTTTCAATTCTCTTATTTTCTCCTTTTTCATGTAATTCAAAAATACCGCTAGGTTTTAATTTGCAAATGGCCAACCAATCCGACTTATCTCGTCTTAAGCTAGGAAAAGGGACATAATACACCTGGGTCGCTTGCATCGTCAATACGAAAGGTTCAAATTATCTAAATCTTCTTTGCTGGTTGATTTCAACTAAATTGTATTAGCTATGCGCTTTTGTTCCAACATTAGGAGTTGGATCAAACCATTTCAATTATTGCAAGTGAAAACTTACAAATTTCTTAATCCATTAAAGAAAGTGTCTTTCAACTTCTTTATTGATATCATCCTGTTTTTTTTAGTGTTAGCTTGCGTAACCATTCCTTGTATAATCTAAAAGAATTATTATGTATTTTAGTTGTGAACACCACTAACCTCGAAAACCTAAATAATCAAATTCAAAATTAACTTAAACTTACTGCACGAAAGGTTGAACTTCTTGAAAATTCAATAAAATGTGACCATGGGTAGTCTCTATTTCTTCTTCTGTTAACATTTTTCTTGTTTAGCATCTATATATTCGTCTAGGATATGTGAAAATGGATAAGTTACCATCAACATCACCTGTTTCACACCCGTCGTCATTACAAGGAACTTTTTTTCTCTTGTGTACATATGTGGCTCAAAATAATGTGAGCAAAATGTACTTGCTTCCTCTACTAAATAAACATTACATATCAAACCTTCAACTCTAGCCTTGTTTTAAACATTTTTCTTCAAGTAATACAAATACCTACATTACAAATAGGGTTATTACAATTCTGTGATTAAAACATGCTATAAGTTCTATTTAATTGTTAACTATAATTAACTCTCAAATGGTTACATCCATCGCTATTGAACTAGACCAACAAGTTTAACCTCATGTGATAAATGTATGAGTAGATGCTCTATACAGTCAAAGAAGCTTGGGGAAAAATCCCTTCTAATTTGCACAAGATAACTGGAATTTTCCTTTATAGTTTTTCCATTTTAGCCAACTTTATTTTAAATGATGTTAAGCTTTTGAAAAATAAACTTAATTCTGTTATAACTTCCCAAACCTTATTCGGCATAACTCCCAAAATGTAATTGGAAGCCTTTGCATAAACACATTACAATCATGAACCAAATAATTTGTATTTCCTTATGTCCACACACCTTGCCAAGTTCGAGACATAAACATCGGGAAACTTTAGACTTTTCAACCATTTACATAAAATTTCTTTTTGTTTTTTTTGTCTAAAGTGTAACATGCTTTTGGATATTTACCCTTAAGAAGATCTTTATCTAACTCATTCCTTCTACAAAAATTTTTCAAATCAGTTCATGATTTTGCATTGTCCTTTGTCCTCCTTTTAATGTTCATTATGGTGTTGAAAAAAATGTCAAAAATATTTATGCTTAACATATAGATTATGATGAATCAAATTAGTTTTCCAATATAGCAAATCCCAAAAGATACTTCCTTTTCTCCAATCAAAATTTTTACCAATGCTTCTGTTAACTTCTTCAGCTTCAAGTTCTGTAACTTTCGGCAACCTTAATTCATCAATCTCCTGCAATATCTCTTCACCAGCTTTAAGAGTGGGAGGAGTTGTTTATACCATTCTATTCTTAATGAACTTTTTTATTATATCTAAATGGATGATCTGGAAGACGAAATTTCCCGTGGTTGTTAAACTAAGATGTTTTACCCATTAGGAAGATAAAACTCATTAAAATCATTTCCACAGCAAGGCCAAGCCAATTTTTCTACTGTACTCTGTCCAGACAACATAGCATACGCAGGGAAATTACTAATAGTCCACATCAAAGCTGCTCTCAATAAAAAATTTTGTTTAAGAGACACATCATATGTCTCCATACCAAATTCCCAAAGATGATGCAATTCAGATACCAATGGTTATAAGAATACATCAATTATGTTTTGGATTTATAAGTCCTGGCACAATCATCTTCTAGGATATATATGCATCATTTATACACACTCATCGAGGCAAATTATAATGAGTAATTATGATTGGTCATGACGAATATTGTTAGCTAGATTGACCAAAATGTTGGAATCCATCTATCGACAATCCCAACCTAACATTTCGACTTTCGGCTACAAACTCAGAATGGGTGTTATTGAAATATTTCCATGCGAGTGCATCTGATGGATGGCTTATTATTCCATCTTCTTGTTTATGTTCATTATGCCATCTCATGTGAGATGCAGTAACATCAGAGGCATATAGCATTTGAAGTCTCGAAGTTAGTGGGAAATAATACATCCGCTTTCAAGGTACTAATTTATGCTTTATAGTACGCTTTTTAGGTTTGAACCTAGATTGACTACAAACTTTGCACTATTGTAATTCCACATCATCTTCATAAAATAACATACATCCCAAATTGCAACAATCAGTTTTCTCAACTAGCAAACCAAGACCCTTAATAAGTTTCTTCATATTGTAAAAATTATCAACCATTGTATGATCAGGAGGCAATGGTTCTTTATACCATGCAAGAATTTTATCCAAACTTTGATCAGAAATATGCCCTTTAGACTTTATGTTTAATATTCGAGCAATTGAAGATAATTGAGTCATGGTCTCATGATTTGGCCATAATTTTTGGTCAATTAATTTTAGTAAGTAATTTTTTTTTGCATTTGGGTTTGTTTCTTCTTCAAGATTTTCTATATTTGCCTAAAAAGTATAATCAATTGCATCATAAACCATTTGGGTGTCAGGATTTTCAGTTGCACCCACATTATTTGTTATAAATCTAGTCCATATTTGTTATAAATCTAGTCCCCGTTAAAAACCCATCTATATTTATTGACGAGTTTACTTCATTATCCCTTAAGGTGCTACAAATTAATGGCTCCCTATGTCATGTCCACTCAAAATAACTTGGAATAAACCCTTTTTGTAACAAATGGAGATTCACTTCATCAATAGGAAGAAAATGAATATGTTTGCACTTTTTACATGAACATCTGATTTTTGAACCATTGAGAACATTCATAGTCAATAAAAGCTTGAACTCCCTCAATAAACTCAAGATTAATGAAACACTTGGGTGTTAATCATCTATACATCAAAGATCTATCAACATAACTCATTTTTGCAAAACTATTATTTAAAAAGTGATTTCATAGTTAGATATAACAATCGTTATGGTAGTATCCATATTAATCTTACAAAACATTTAATCTTTAGTTTACACATTGACAATAACACAAGAAGAAAACATTGTATTATAACATATGCATAAATTTCTGTAATGTCAGATGAAAGGGAAATATTTAGATTGCCTTTGATGTCAACTAATTTCAAGCATCTACTGTTCATATCAACTAACTAATGACAATATTTTGAGAGGACTTAATGAAATTATATTGTTTCTTCATCTAAGCATTACATGATCGAGATGTTTACTTATAGATAAATAAATCATGCTTTAGAAACATTAAAGGAAACCCCATTTTAATGATTAACATGAATAAATACATGCGTTAGAAAATAAATTTGAAAAAGGAAAGACAACAAAGTGAGTACCTTTATATTCCGAAAATGGAGAAATGAACACTTGGTAGTCAAATAAACCAGTAAAATACGAATGAAGTAGCACAACTAGCCAAAACGTCAAAATGCCCTGGAAAGAAGTTGTAACAAGTCCCTAATAGCAACCAACATAATCCAACCAAAAAGAAATTAACTTCACTCCAACCAATCAATAAAACAACAATTGTATGAATAAAATAAAATTATATAGTCATTATTGAAAGAGATTAAAAACTATTATGATTCATCAAATTAAACTCCAAATGGTTAAGTGGGCTTATCTTAGGTTGGAATCCACTTAGTTAAGTCCTAAACAAATTAATTAATATGTCCAAGGCTTAATCTAAGTAGGCCCAAATAGATTACATCATATGGCCAAAAGATGCTTAAAACAGCCGAATTGTAACAAACAAGACATTTCTAGTTGTACAACATAGTTAGTCTTCTTTAATAATTCCAATGTAGTTGATGTGTCTGAAAGTTTTTTAGCTTCTTCCCTTATATATAGATCCTAAGGGACTCTTTAGCATGTTTAACCCATAATAGTTTCATTAGTCCTCTAAGTTTCTCAAATGGAACTTTTACCTTAGTAACACATTTTTTAGTTTGTTTAATTGTTTCTCCTTACTATCCAAGCTGCCTAGCATGTCTCATTCCTTTTTACATGTTCAAATCCATTTGGGATGCTTGATCTTCATCAAGTCCCTATAGTGATGGCTAGGTATAAATCTTTTCATCATTAGATCTTTCATTTTCCCTAAGTTGTTACAGGTCTCTGACCATTTCCCCCCCAATTTGAAACCAGCCAATCCTACCATATGATTTCACAATTAGAAAACTCAATCACAACCAATTCCTCCTTCAATGCTTTAGAATATTTATAACAATAAAAAATTAACTCCACCTTTTTCTCCTAATCTAATTAGTTTAGGAGTAACCTTAACTTATCATCAGCAAATACTTTCTCACCATCATCAAATTAAAGTTGCTGAAAGTGAAATGTTTTCCATTTTCTCAAGAGTTCTGATGTTTTCCTAATAAAACAAGTATGTTTAAGAATAAATTCCCACAACCATTGCATTGTTATAACAATAAAACCACCAAATTTAGCAGAAAAAGCACTGGGAATGTACGGTGAAACTTGTAATTAACAAATGCATACACACTAATATCTAAAACATACGTTACAATATCTGTTATGGATTTAAGGAATAAAAGATTTCCCCTATTCCATAACAGACAGAGGTAATATATACATCATATTCATTCTTTATGTAATTCACTACAATATCAAAAACTGATAGCAGAGTATCTTATATTATACAGTTGGTAAGGGAGCAGTTCTTATGTTACGAAATAGAACATAGTTAAACGAGAAGATGACTCTTACCTAATTTATACTTTAGAAATGAACACCCGGTAGAGAGAGAGAGGGACCCAACTAAATAGTCCTTTTGATTTGCGATACTAAAATTTTGAAACTTAATGCACCAATTGAAATTGAAAGAAAAAAGAAAGTTTAGATTCTGACACTTAGTGCACCAATAACAATAAGCTCATTTCACTGAATAGTAAAGGCATCCACATTGTAATTCATGCATTTGATCGAAATGAATTTAATAAGTATCCATGTCTAAGTTAGTATATGAAACTTGGCATACTCTAAAAGTCACATATGAAGAAACTAAGCAAGTTAAGGACAGAAAAGTTACATGCTTACATATTAATATGTACTCATATAGATAAAACGTGATCAAAGAACCTTAAGCATGAGCTTTAAATTCATTAATATTATAAATTCTCTTAAAGGCTTAGCCAAATCTTATATTGATATTGATATGATAAGAAATTTATTTAGGTCTCTATATAAAGCTTAGAAAACTAAGTTGAGATTATTTAAGAAGAAAAGCATTTGAATGTCTTACATTAAAGGAGTTTATTAAATCTCTTTTCATCTATAAAATGTCCCCAAAGGAGACATAATAGGAGAAATTAGCTATAGAGATGAAGAATTTATAATTTAAAGGTCAAAAGGAATAATCAAGTGATGAAGAAGAGACTTTATCAAGTGATGGGAAGGATATTATCTTCATCACTAGGAAGTTTAAAAAGTTATTGAGGAAGAAAAAAATTCAAAAGAAATGTTAGTCCATAGATAGCATACAAGAGAATTAAGTAAATTATATATGCATAAATTTTAGACCTTTTTTAAATCTTAATAAATAAAATTGTCAATACTAATATATGAATATGACAAATTCATGTAAGGTAATAATAAAAATTATAATAAAATTTTTTATTTTAACTAGATCATACAATCATTAGCCTATGAACACTCCTTAAGCACCATTAAGAATTCACTATCTTCCTGTTTCAATAAGTAAGAGAAATCTTCCATATAATATCATCTTTGGAACTGGTGAAGAGAAACCCAAATCGTCTTACTTTGACACAAAAGAGAGAAAATCCATACAAATATTGTTTAAAATCAAAAGGAGCCCAAACAATATGTTCCCTAACAATTCTCCTTAATTGCTATATAAGTATAACCAAATATAACTTAAAATCTCCTTTTCTTGCTTATAGCAACAAACTAGAGCTTACTATATATTATGTATTATGTACATGCACTTAAGTGCACTCTCTACTATCTCAAGGATCTTAGCAACTCCCTAAAACACCAAATGTTCTTCCATAATTCAATTATGGCCTATATGTACCCAAAAAACTTACATATTTAAGATAGTTGTTATAACAACTAGTTCTTGGAATGTTCAAGTAATAGATACTCACCAAAAAACTGATCAATCCACTTTCAGTTTGAGTATTAGCTAGCCAACACCTATACTAATAGTCTCCCATTCTATCAAGTTTTAAGAACATCATCAGTTAATTGATCTAAACCGTTTAGATAATTGATGTTCAACCAATCAGCACATTGATTAGTCAAATGTCCAATCGATGTCCCAAACCAATAATGTAACATCCCAGATCACTCGCTTACAGATATTGTCCACTTTGGGCCTTGACCCAACCAAGCCCTCACGATTTTGCTTTTCCCGAGGCCTTCTTAGGAGGTCACCCATCCTAGAACTAATCTCACCCAAGCACATTTAACCTCAGAGTTCCGATGGGATCCGGTGCATTAGGCCATGAAAAATACATCTGTAAGGGAGAGGTATCCATACCCTTATAAGGCGTACTTCATTCTCCTCTCCAACCGATGTGAGATCTCGTACTCTCCACCCTTTTAGGGCCCTGCCCTCTTTGGGACCCAGTCTAGCTGGCACAACAGTTCGGGTACCAGCTCTGATACCACTTGTAACATCCCAGATCACCCGCTTATAGATATTGTCCGCTTTAGGCCTTGGCCCAACCAAGCCCTCACGGTTTTGCTGTTCTCGAGGCCTTCCCAAGAGGTCACCCATCCTAGAACTACTCTCACCCAAGCACATTTAACCTCAGAGT
>JAOSBL010000009.1:19911772-19922675 GCA_027568915.1 Erythroxylum roraimae
ACTTTATCATATACATCTAAACATGTACAAGATAAAGAATGCCTTTAAATAACTTGTCACTAAACTACAACCAAAGCAATTGGTTGTATGGCATAAACTAACACATGTACCTTGGGCTCAACTTGCCCTTCTTGCCAAACCTCATGATTCCTTTCCAAAGAGATGTCTTAAGAAAAACTTTCTCACCAACTTCATACTCCATTTCCTTTCAGTGTGCATCAGTATATCTTTTCATTCTATCTTGAATTGCTTTAAGGTTTTGCTTAACTAGATTGACCTTGGTGACTATCATCTGGAATAACTCTAGTCCTATTAATTTCCTTTCTCCTTCTTCTTCCCAGCATATAGGAGTTCTACATCTTCTTCCATATAGTGCTTCATAAGGAGCCATCTGAATGCTCGAGTGTACGAATTATTGTAAGCAAATTCGACCAATGGCAAATGCTCGTCCCAATCACCTTTGAAATCCATCATACATGCCCTGAGTATTTCTTCAAGGATTTGAATGGTCCTCTCAGATTGGCCATCTGTTTGGGGATCGAAAGTAGTGCTAAAATTTAACTTCATCCTTAGAGCTTCTTGCATATTTTCCTAAAATCTCGAAGTAAACTGAGGATCTCTGTTAGAAAGTATAGAGTCTAGAATCCCATGTAGTCTCACTATCTCATTAATATACTTCTTTTCTAGCACATACAGAGAATCAGTCTGGTTAATTGTTAGAAAATGGGCTGACTTCATCAAACGATCAACAATAACCCATATAGCATCATGCTTCCTACTGGTTTTGGGCAAATCCATCAGAAAATCTATGGTTATCCTTTGCCACTTCCACTCAGGAATGGACAATGGCCTTAGCTTGCCTGAAGGTGCCTAGTGTTCAGCCTTGGCTTGCTGACACTCTAGACACTTGCTTTCATATTCTACTACATCCTTCTTCATGCCTTTTCACCAGAAATGCTCTTTCAAATCTCTGTACATCCTGGTGCTACCTGGGTGCATGGCATAAGGCGCATTGTGTGCCTCATCGAGTATCTCATCCTTTACTTCCTTGACATTCAGAATGCAAAATCTATTTCCTATAACCATAAGTCCATCATCCCTCACTCCCACTTCAGATTCCTTGCCATTCTTAATTTCTTCTCAGAGCTTGTTCAAATCTGCATCTTATGCTTGTAACTTTTTAACTTTCTCCCTAAGTATTGGTCTCACTCTAAAATTAGCAAATGCAATTAAGTTCCTCCTGTTTTAGGCTTATTCAAAGCTTAGCCATCTCTTTCAACAAGGGCAAATAAATTGTCTGAATGTGGGCTGTGGAGGATTTCCTACTCAAGGCACCAGCCACTATGTTTGCCTTTCCTGGATAGTATTCAATCATCAAGTCATAATCCTTAAGTAACTCTAACTGCCTTCTCTGTCTCAAATTCAACTCCTTCTAGCTTAATAAGTACTTGAGACTTTTATGATCTGTAAAAATCCTCGTCTGAACTCCATACAGATAATGTCTCCAAATTTTCAAGGCAAAAATTATTGCTGCTAACTCTAGATCATGGGTCGAGTAATTCAATTCATAAGGCTTTAGTTGCTGCGAGGCATAAGCTATTACCTTGTCTCCTTGCATTAACACACAACCCAAACCCTGTCTTGAAGCATCACTATAAACTGTATAACCCTCATCTCCCATAGGCAAGGTCAGAATTAGAGCACTTGTCAATCTGTGTTTAAGCTCCTCAAAGCTCTTCTAACATTCATCACTCCAGATAAACTTATGATTTTTCCTTAATAACTTGGTCATTGGAGCAGCTATCATAGAAAATCCTTAAACAAACCTCCTATAATATCCTGCCAAACCTAGAAAACTTTTCACTTCTGCCACTGTCTTTGGTGCATACCACTTCACCACTGCTTCAACTTTTATTGGATCAACATGTACCCTATCCTTCAAAATTACGTGTCCAAGGAATATCACCTCATGAAAGCTGGGTGAATCTCAGCTTATATTCACTCACACTCATGTCCCTCTATGTCAGATTTAGGAATTCTCTGGCCTTCTCTTGAACATAGACTCTCGAGAAGTATTTCTTCCTAAAAACTACCAAAAAGTTTCTCCATGACAGTACTGGCAGTATGACCTGACTATGGGGCATTGATTCCCACTAGTAGAGTACGTCCCCTTGTAGCAATCTAACTACATAATCCAATTTCTCCTCATCAGAGCATTTCATCTGAAATAGGACTCTCTTTGTCCTTCTTAACCATGCTTCAATCTCTTCGGGATTCGTAGTCTCATTAAAGTCTATAGCCCCATACTTGCGGAGCTTATCATACTGTCCGCTCCTCTCCACTGGAGCTTGCACTGGAACTTGTGGCACTTGGCCCATAGCATATGTGAAAGCCTGAGCAAAGGCTTGAAAGAAACATGGATCCATGGGGTTTACTTGTGGCATAGGAGGAGGAGGTGGTGGCACTTCATGTTGTACACTAGGTGCCTCAGAATCAGGAGCAGAGTGTGTCCCTACATCTTGTGGGATATAAGATTCATCCGTACTTCCTTGGCGAGAGCGAGATCGAGTCCTAGCTCCTCGAGTTCTCTTCGAGGCGGCATAATCACTCCTTCAATTTAAAACCATGTAAAAATCTTTAGTTCATGTTTCATGTCAGGTTTTAAACTGGTATGTAAGCATGTAAAACCTTTTAAGCCATGCTTTATGTAAAACAATTTCAAATCATGTGAAACAATACAAAAACAATGCATGTTGTTCATTTAAAACGATGCATGTTCACTTCGTATTTTAAAATTACCCATTTCATGCCAAGGATACTCCTAAACCTAGTCGCTCTGATACCATAAGATGTTGGACCCCGTTTTCGAAGCCCAACTTTGGAATCATAAAACATGAGTGTGTGTCAGTACTGATGGGTTAGCTGCGGCAAGGTGGTGTTTCGCCGTGGCGAAACTATGAAATCGTTTCCAAGGACCTTTAGAGACAAGTTCGTCGTAGCCAACGTTTGGCTTCGCCGCGAAGAAGTCTCAAGGTCAAGAAAACGCACCCTTCGGGACAAATGCGTCGCGGCGAAAGGCTGGCTTTGCCGTGGCGAAATCCCCGTATCAAAACCCAAGTTCCTCTTGGGAAAAATACACCGAGGTGAAAGACTGGCTTCGCAGCGGCGAGGTTACCAAAATCAAACAAAAATACCCCTCGGGAAAGGTTCGTCGTGGCCAAAGTCACAACTTCACCGCGGCAAAACCTTCGATTCAGACACCTTTTCCAGCACTATTACACATGCAATTCTATTCCCACAACAACACAATTTAACAACTTAACAAAAGATAAACATGAATATATGCAAAAGAAACTACTTCATTAATATCAAAAGAAAAGAGTTTTACAAATCTTCAATGGGTATTTCAAGCTACAATACATCATTGGTCTCATAACCCAAAAATACAAAATATACATGAAATGAGTAATACTTGAAATGCGGCTAAAGCCTTGTGTTTTCCATAAATTAATTTAAAATACAAAAAAAATGCAGATTTGGAGTGATGCCTTGACTCTCGATCAATCGATCTCTTGCTCATCACCTGGAGATGGAGAAGAATGGGGGTGAGCTTAACAGCTCATGGGTAACAAGTTTATAACGGAGAAATTGAAATTATTCATTGCCATAGTAATTTTACATTGAATCCATACAACACATATTTCTCAAATTCTCAACTTGTCAAACAATTCATAAACAATATAAATCATGTATTCATCGATTTCCACTATCCCCAAGAATGACCTTGGACAAGCCACCTTAGTTCAACTGGTAAGTATCGATCATACCAATTGCATCTCCAATGCAACTATCGAATCTAGTGCTATCAACTGTTGATTTGTGCACACTCATTGGGATATCAACTCTTGACACGTGTACATCTAATGTAAACTACTCAACTTTGCCTCTCTCCATGTTAATCTTGGGTTTGCCCAAAAAAACAATGCTTCTAGTTAAAACCGACCCACTAATCTGGAAATCTTATTTCTATGGTTCGAACATATCTGTGTAAAGCGGGTTTGGGTTTGCCCAACAACCTTAACTTTAAAAGGATTCTGGTTCTCACCATATTTAAGGAAGGCGTTAGTATTAATATTCTAAGTGAGATATATATGAGACCTTAGTCAATCCCCTCACTTAGAATATATATGTATATATATATACATATGACTACCCAATCAAATTGGGCCTAAGCCCATAACCATCCATCGTGCAAGCCCACACATTTTTCTAACCATACATTCTTTAATGCATATATGTAAACACATCATTTTGGTTATGACATCTTATGGATCCTAACATGAAAGCCTAATCCAACACTTGGATCTAAGCCCAATCTAACACTTAGATTTACTATCTTCCTTTTACTAACTTGGCTAAAATTACTATTGTATATCATTTCATTTGGAATTAATATTAATCTAATTAACATGAATGCCTAATTCCAGAAATTAATTCATAATTAATTTACCTTAAAATAATTATTTGATTTCCAAAATTAAACAACTTCAATTTTGTCACATATGCCAATTTTCTAGTCTTACTAGAATGTCTATTGCTCTACTAAAATTAATTCAAAATTAATTTCTATAATTTCCCAAATTTTCCAGAACATCAAATCATCATTCCAAAAATATCTAGGTCATTTCATTATGATCAAAATAATTTAGTAATCACCCCAAAATTATTTTTATCACCAAAACGCCGATAAGACACTAACAATGACAAATATGACTTCTAAAATTTTTTTGGAAATCAAATTTCAAGCAAAATCATTTAGGCATGCATCAAACATCAAATTAACACAATTTTATCACATAAAAATATTTTTAAGGTTTTGGAATAGAAATATAAACATACAAAAACATCAAACAAAACAGATCCTACAATTTTTGAAAAACTGTCCAGATCTAGAAATTTGTTTGATAAAATTATATAAAACATTTTAAATAATTCTACAAAACTGAAAGGGGAATAAACACATCCCAAATATGTTAACATAATTTTTCCAAAATCAAATTTCATGAAAATCATGTGTAACCTCATCAGTTTAGCCAATAGACATCACATGCCTAGCAAAAAGACAGATTTCATGCATGTTCTCGTAAATTCGAAATTAAATATTTTAATCACATTAAAAACATTTTCAATTAAACTGAATCATTCGCTTACATCTTATGAACAGATTGGTGAAATAAAATCTTGAAAATCATTTTTCTACAATTAATATTGAACAAAACATTAAAGGACTCTAAGCCGTCACAACCATGAAAACAGTTTTCACATGTCATGTATCCTACATCTAACAAGGTGCAAGACGACTCTGATACCATTGTAAAGTTTTGATCATGCATCTCATCCATAATATATATCAAATATACACGGTAGAAAGTAAAAGAAAAACCTCAAAAACAAATCTACTCATGCATATATCAAATAAAAAATATGAAACGTAAGATGTTTACAAACTTTTTCGACGATCTCCTTCGTTCTTTAATCTTCTCCACATTAGGTTATTGTAAACCACAAAAATCAACGTAGACCATCTTTAATGAAAGTTCACACGAAGATAGAAGGATGAAACCTCATTACGATATGGGTAGAATTCTTTCTTTGTGTTAGCAAAGACAAGAACTCTTGTGAGAGTTATAGAGAAAAAGAGTGTGTGTGTTAGAAAGAACCTTTTTTTTTTTTTCCCAATTGTGTCTTAAACAAGATGCATGAAAATCATCTCTATTTTCTGCACCATTTGGCCTTCCATAACCTCCATCACCAATGGAGAGTTATGGGAAGTTAATGGTCATGAATAACATGCATTAATGAAGTTATAGGAAGTTAATGACTAAATTGGCAGCCAACAACACTTGTTTCTATTCCATTCCGTGCAACATTTTCTACCATGATCACATCGCGATACAATCCCGAAACACTGTCTCATATCTTGAATCACCATTCAAGACCATTTTACTCATCCTTTGGATCTCCTATCTGTGTGACCCATTAGGTTCCCAGTTATGTTGACCACTTGAATTAACACTTAATTCAAGTAAGTCAAGAGCAGTATCTTGCAACACGTCATGAACCCCAATTGACCGAAAAGTCAGTGGTTTGACTATGAACACTTCCGTACGCAGTGTTGCTATATAATTCGTCCTTTCACCATCTATACCTCATTTGGTTTAAAGTATGGTCAAAGTGTCAACTACCACTAGACTAACTATCTTGTCTTGAGGATCTCATTACTCTATGTATCATTGAAGACTCTCTTCATGACACATATCTGCTCTAACCAGAGACTCCCAAGTAGTGACCCAGACAAGAGGCCGTGGGTATCATCTCCTTCTATCAGGAGTGGTGAATCTTTTATTGGATACTCAATTACCTCTGAATACCTCAAGCTGTACCCAATCACCACTCTATAAGTAACCCCTGAAAGACACCGATGAATGGAGTCAAAGTATAGGATCAATATTTGAGATATCCTTGAGCACCTCAAGTCTAAGGATACTTACACCATTGTTATGATGAGACTATCATTAACACTGTAATAGAATATCTATATGATTATCTCATAGGAGGTCAATCCAATGTACTTACTACCCATAGTAAGCATCCACATGTTAACTCTAAACAACTCATTTTTATAGCTTATGAGATCTACTGCTTGATCCAATCAAGGAGTATAACATGTGTTAGTTTTTCCGGATTAATGATATCCTATCTCATTAATCTTATGACTAGGGAAAGTTTTGATACTAACTCAATTACACATGACAGGATCTCATTATCAAGATCTCATCATGATTTCCTCCATGCTATGTTTTGTATCAAGGACTTCATTAAATCAATTTAAAATCAACATCAAATCCATAAATGTGTAAACATCGAAACAATGGAAAACGCCTTTATTAATCATAAAATGATTTGTACAATAAGTGCTAAAGGTGATTGCCTTTAGAGCACTTTAGTACCCCAATTGACTATTCTTTCCGCCAAATAACTTCTAATTTCAGAAACAAAACAACTCAAAAGTTTACCTCTTAAGTCATCAATCAAAGGACCTTTGTATCTTGGACCATAAGAGGCTGTTGCATCCATCATAGGTTGATAATAATAAGACTGAGAAGCATTGAATGAAAAACCTGTATCATACCACCATCTAGCTACTGACATATCGACGTTGTGAGTCACATATCTTAATTGCATTGCACTATGAACTGAAGGTTGGGCTCTAGGAGTTGTTCGTGGTATAAAGAAACTAGTCACCTGCCTTCTTCTCTTCCTCACATCAGGTTCAGGTACTTCTTCTTAGGCTTGACATGGAACACTACCAGTACCAGTACCAGTACCACCACTACCACTACCACCTTCAACATTTCCACAATTACCACGGAAACTAGAAAACGAACTTTCACTACCAATTTCAAAATTCAACCTTTCCCTTCTATCTTTTTCTTGTTAATATTCTTCAAACAAAATTTTCATCTGCCACTTCACATCATAACTTACTTTTTTACATGGTTCTACATCTCTTTTAACCCCAGCTAATGTTTCTTTAATAGAGTGATTCCTCTACCTTTCAAATGCTTGTTACAAAATAAGCAAATAGTACAGTTCCTCATACTAGGAACCAATGTAGCATGAGCCCAAATTGGATCATTGTATCTTCCTGAAGTGGGTTGATCAGGAGTACTTGAACATCCTTCTATTTATCTGTACAAATAAATGAATGCATATATCAAAATAAATAACACATAATTTCATTACACAATATATTATATAATGTAACTCATTTTGTATGATTACATTATACACAATTCAATTTCATGGAACACAATTCACTATAAGTCAAAAACTAACAATTCAATTATTCAACATATATAATTACACACAACATACATAAACAATTTTCATTTCCAATAATCACAAAACATACGTAAACAATTTCCATTTTCAATAATCACAAAACATTCATAAAATAATTTCCATTTCCAATAATCACAAAACATTCATAAAACAATTTCCATTTCCAACAATCACAAAACATATATAAACAATTTCCATTTCTAACAATTTCTAACAATTTCCATTTCCAATAATCACAAAACATTCATAAAACAATTTCCATTTCCAACAATCACAAAACATACATAAACAATTTCCATTTCCAATAATCACAAAACATTCATAAAACAATTCCCATTTCCAACAATCACAAAACACATATAAATAATTTCCATTGCCAATAATCACAAAACATTCATAAAATAATTTCCATTTCCAACAATCACAAAACATACATAAATAATTTCCATTTCCAATAATTTTCATTTCCAATAATCACAAAACATTCATAAAACAATTTTCATTTCCAACAATCACAAAACATACATCAACAATTTCCATTACCAATAATCACAAAATATTCATAAAACAATTTCCATTTCTAATAATCACAAAACATTCATAAAACAATTTCCGTTTCCAACAATCACAAAGCATACATAAATAATTTCCATTTCCAACAGTTTTCAACAATTTCCATTTCTAATAATCAAAAAACATTCATAAAACAATTTTCATTTCTAACAATTTCCATTTCCAATAATCACAAAGCATTCATAAAACAATTTTCATTTCCAACAATCACAAATAGACATAAATAATTTCCATTTCCAACAATTTTCAACAATTTCCATTTCCAATAATCACAAAACATTCATAAAACAATTTCCATTTTCAACAATCTCAAAAATTAAATAAATAATTCCCATTTCCGACAATTTCTATTTCTAACAATCTCAAAACATTCATAAAACAATTTCCATTTCCGACAATCACAAAACATACATAAACAATTTCCATTTCTAACAATTTTCAACAATTTTCATTTCCAATAATCACAAAACATTCATAAAACAATTCCCATTTCCAACAATTTTCAACAATTTTCATTTCCAATAATCACAAAACATTCATAAAATAATTTCCATTTCCAACAACCACAAAACATAGATAAACTACTTTCACATATTATCTATTATAAATATTTATGATACCCCACACATATATATTGCCAAATAATTTAACATATTTTATATTCAATTAATTATTTACCCAAAACTAATACCCAAATACTATCATTAACTACAACCGAATTATTATTAATTTACAATTGCATAATTTTATGCTCAACTAATTATTTACTTAAATTCAATACCCAAATACTAAAAATGAAATACCATTTCACAAAATTTTAAGAATGTGTCAATTAATTATTTATGTCTTTGCAAGTTTACAACTTTAATATTCTCGGTTTAAATTTTTAATTTAAGTTGTTTCAACTTTCAACTTACAAAATTTCAATTGAATCAATTCAATTCATCAACGTCATCACATATTCACATCTGGCTGTGTATTTCATTCATCTAAAAACTTATCATAAATTTCTCTTAATCGGATAAACTTAAACCAATCTTCATAACTAAACCAGAAATCAACCAAACAATAATTCAACTCTAATATCCAATCCAACCCGCGCAAATCACAAAACCAAGACAACACCATGACTCATTCAATTTAACTCCAATATTCAAATCACAAATGACAAAACTGTGAATCATTCAACATTTCAACTCCAATATCCAACCCAGATAAGCGCAAATTGCAAATCACATAACCAAGTTACAACCAATTCATAAATCCAAGATCTAATCGAATCACTAAATTAAATTTCAACTTTCAACATCCAAGTTCCAACTGATTCACAATAAAAAATGAAATTAAGCAGGAAAAATTTTGAAAAATAAAAAAAACACCCAAAAACCAATTCACAAGCTTCGGGTTTTAGGTTGGGTCTTCGGGTTGGCTGACGAGTCACAGCTTTGAGTGTAGATCTGGGCGAGTAGCAACCTTCTCTCCTCCTTCAGACGTTCAGTGGTGGCGGTGGTCCTCGCGGAGGAGGGTTTAAGATGGTGGCATCATCGGGGGACTTTGCATGGTGGAGCCGAGGATCTTTGTCCTCTGATGCTGGCATGGATCGGGGAGGATGAGGGAAGGAGTAGCATTGCCAGAGAGGGACCAGTATTGTTGGAGATAAAGAGGAGAATGAGAGAGAGAGAACGGCGGTGGTGGGTGAAAGAGTGAGTCGGTGAGAGAGAGAGAAAAATGAGAAGGAAGGTTCGGGACTCAGGACGGGCAGCAGAGATGGGGTGGGGGGTCGTTTTAGGTTTAAATTTCCAAATATTGCAAATAGGTCCCTGGCATTTTCCAAATTTATGATACCGGCTAGTATGTGACCGGTATTTTGGATACTGACTGGTACTGGTCTGTACCGAACGAAAAATAGCAGTACTAGTACAGAACAGTCTTCGTTCCTTTGCATATTATTCAACATACTCTTCTATTAAATATGTTAATATATTTTGATTTTACCCCAAAAAAAATGAGGATGAGAGAGAAGAAATTACTTCTCTTCACTTTCACATCATATGATCTTTGACTTCTTAATTTTTAATAGATTTTTTCTCTTTAGAGTTTTCATTTTCTCATTGCTATCTTCACTTCTTGCTCTTTTTTCTTGCATTTTGTTCCTTCTGTCCCTTATTTCCTTACTTCTGCCTTAGCCTTATTTTTCTTTTATAGTATTTCTTTTTTTTGCAATCATTTACAAAAGCTAGTTTATTATTATTTAAGGAATCACTTTTCAAAACTCAAAGGGTCATTTCCTTAGATATAAAAAGGGAGAGTTGATATCCTCATCAGATTTTATAACATCCCGGTACCTAGGGAAGGGTAGAACAGTAATTGTAAGTGGACAGCGAGAGTTTAGAAATGCACTTGCATGTTCATGCATTATGTGACA
>JAOSBL010000009.1:19927622-19939095 GCA_027568915.1 Erythroxylum roraimae
GCTAATATTGGCGGGATGATTTCCCTCCATTTTTAGCGACGAAAAATTGAAACCGTCGCTAAATAAGATTTTTTCACATCTATTTTAGCTACGGAAATAAGTTGTCTGTCGCTAATTTGTTACGTTTTATTGTCCGTCGCAAAATGAAATTTTCACGTCGAAATTAGCGACGGAAATATGATTTCCGTCGCTAATTTGCTACTTTCTATTTTCCGTCGGTAATTTTCCGTCGCTAATTTCTACTTTTCTTGTAGTGGCTAGACGTTAATAAATAGAACATTTTTATATGTTAAATATACATTAGTAAATATCATTTAGTAAATAGGTGACTAATAATTCTAGATGTTGCAAATATAAGACTTTATTGTAACATTATTTTAATTTTGTTGTCTTTTTTTATATATAGCAACAAAATATTATCACCGTTGTCTTTTAATATTAGTAAAAGCGATACTTTAAAAACTGTTGCGTTATATTAATTTTTAGTTGCAAACATATCATTGGGACAAGATCTTCTGTTTAGTTTTATGGTGTCTTATTCTATCCCCTGAATCTCAGCCATTTATTTATGTGAGTCCGGCGTTTATTTATGCGGGACCTACACGGAGCCCACATAAATAAATGACTGAAATTTATGAGACAGAATAAGACACCATAAAACTAGACAGAAGATCTAGACTCCGTATCGTTGCCTAAAGCTCTTTTTATTGTACTCCCTCCGATTCATAATAAGTGTCGTTTTAGAGGAATGCACACTTATTAAGAAAGTTAATGAAATGTCTGATATACCCTTATTAATTACATGTTAAAGTGCCTTAAAAATATAATCTGTGTAATTAAGATGTGAGAGAAATTAAAGGTTAATTTTGTAAATAAAATTATAAATATGCATACAAAGTCAAGAATGACATTTATTTTGAATAATTAAAATATATCTAAAAAGATACTTATTATAAATTAGAGGAGGAGTATTTTGTCTTTACGTGGTATACTGTAATCATGTTTTACAACGAACAAAGGAGAGGATCACTTCGATACTCAAGTACGTAACTTGTCCTATGACGACGTTGAATAACAAAAAGTGGATTCCAAACTTGCATGGCTGAATTTCACTTCGCAAACTCAAACTTCAGTGGGAATGTTATTATTAACGAGCTTGACAATGCTTCGGCAGTTGTGCTTTCCCATCAATTTCATTCATTCTATAGCCTTTTTATCATAAATTCTTCTGTTGATAACCACTATTCTTTTTCCCCCTATCTGTTCTATCCACTTGGCTTTATCTGCATCTAAACAGGAATTATTAGCCTTGCATGATATGATGGTATTATCTCCATTTGCAATTAAAGTATGCAATAGTACAAGAATATGAGTTTAGCTTCTTAATGATTTTGTCGCTGAGGACAAGATATCATGGGTCGCCACTAATTCCTTGATACCAACTAGTCTAGTTGACGCGGATAATCACCACATGAATAATAGCAAAGCAGAAAGTCCATTGTTTGTTGCGTGCAATATGTAGCAATTAATTCTTGCAGAGTGGGGACCTGCAAGATCACTCAGTCGGGAGACTATGTTTTCATTGGTAATCAATTCTTATCCGTTGCATAAACTTTTCTTGGCTGTGATCTTGCTTCGTCGCCCAGTACTTGGATCAGGGAAAAGCAAAAGGTCCAGACAGGAAGACGCAGAGGCACGTGAAACATCACGAGGGTGCACGTGAAGTACAAGCTTTTGATACACATTACGCTTTGTCAAACTTGAGAACCTGATGTGATGTTTCATACTCCCGGAACGTGTAAGTGCAGAGGCAGATTGTCCCACTTGAACTGGATGTTAAGTTCATACGTGTGTCCTCAGTCCACCTGGATTCTTTGGCATCGTTTAGGATTTTGTGGGTCATTTTCGTATACTATAATATAAAGGAGATAAAATTGGGAAAACCCAACGTACACCTGCATTTAAGCCTTTGAGATTAGAAAGCAATAAAAGTTTGGTCTTTTCTTAACTACAATTGTTCCTGACGGAAATGAGTTATGGAAAATCAATTAGATAAGATGCAATTAAGCTGATAACCATAAGTGTATAGTATAGCTTGAATGATGAAAAGCTGGCAAAAAGAAAGAGAAGATGCAGAGATGTTATGGGAGTCATGCCCTGATAGTTACATGACCATTGTCTCTGGTCTCGTGGGCATCCTAATTATTACGTACTTCTTTCGCTCAACAGCAAGTAGGTCCAGCCTCTTCTGAGTCGTGGACGCCTAACCTCCATACCATTAATCACGTTTTTTGGTTTAGACGTGCTAAAATTTAGTACACAAGTTTGTGAATTGTATTCTAGAATCTCACTTTTCCACCGTGGAATCTATCTCGATATAATCGCTTTATCGGATTGATTTAGGAATTAGGACTGCATTTTCGGACGTTCTTATTGTCAATCTCCACTTGCTGGCTTCCATGGTTTTGAGTGGACGAGAACGTAACATGTATGCCATTTCGTCCTTATAAACAGACCTTCATAGGGTTTATTTTTGCGGTTGTTCAATCTCATCCAGACTCCAGAGGGGTTCTGGCCGTTATCTTGTCAGATGTGGTTGATGTTTCCTTCATAGTACGTATCTCAAGAATGCTTTCAACCAGAGTAGGAACGAAGAAAGAAGAGTGGCTTGATTCAACTCAGTTTACGGTGGCTACTAGGTTGGCTAATTTAGAGTTGTTCGACTGTTCTTGAAAAGTGTTACATGCCCAGTTTAGTATTTTCCTCTCTTTCTGTATCCAAAGTTTCTGATGACATTTCCGATGCAGGGCTCGTGATGATTTTATGGAGTTGGTGTATGAACATGGTCAAATTCTAGTTCGTGGAAGATCGACTAGTGGTCCGTGCGTGAGTTACTCTTCACACGCTCATAAAGCTCAACATAATAAAGAAAATACAGACAATCATCCTCCAAAGAGGCCAAGAGCCTTGCATGTAGATTCCGTCGTTGGAGATGAGTTTTCTCCAGCTCATGAGGAACCAACGAAGTATGCTTCGCAAAAAGATCAGTTTATTGACATTTATCGAAGGTGGCCTCATACCAATTTCGACATATTTCTGGAGAACACGAGGATTAGTCCCTTTGATGATCATAACACCCAACCACGTCTTGTTCCTGTCCATAAGACCTCAATACCCCAACCTGGGAATACACCAGATTTTGTAGCAGAAGTTCCTGAGGTTTCCGCTGCTTGGAGTCGTCAGCAACACCGAACTTTACTGGAGCAACCACAAAATTCACCAATACTGAGCCAAAATAAAATGAAAACAAGTGGTAATTTTTCCAACTCAAAGTTGCACCAGTGGGATTCATCTAGACCTGATAAGCACTACGGTTTACAGAATTTTTCCTCCTTGAGACCTACTGTTTTGTTGAACTCTGATGATAAGCGTAGAGAAGCGGCAATAAGATCAACAGGCCGTCCAAACCTGTCGAGGGTTGAATTGGAAACAACTAAAAATGAGATGGACATCGCCAAGTCGATGTCTAACCCTCCAGTGGAGTTACCACCTGATGAACAATCTGAAGCTGTTGTCCCTCAAAACGTAGTTACCAGAAAACAGTGTCTTGATGCCGTTTTTGTTCCAGAATCAAACACAGAAGTTGAGAAAGTCCAAATAAAGCCTGATTCAGCGAAATCTAGAGATCATCTTGCTGCAACTGCTTCAATGTGCTCACGTGGTGCTTCAAATGATTCCACATATTTTCTGAAACGAACATTTGAAGACAACGAGGGAACGGCGTATCCAAGTAAAGTATGCAAGGCTCTAACTTTTTTCCTACTTTCGCAGAGTTGGATTTCGTTTTCTGTGATTTTGAGATCTAATCCGCTAAGAATGATCAGGAAGAGAAAGAGGGCACTGAGAGAAAAACAGAAGCTAACGGAAGTAGAAGTACTAAGAGAAAACGAACAGAGATCCATTCTCCATCTGAAAGGGTGAGTGATCCTAGCTGTCAATGATCGATATATCAAACAAGAAAAGAACTTTCAACTTGACTACGTTTGCTTTAACATGGAAACAGAAGAGAAGGAATAAGATCAACAAGAAGATACGCGCCCTGAAAGATCTCATACCCAGTTCCAGTAAGGTTAGCACTCTCTAGATAACTGAGCTAGTATTGAAGAACCTGAAACTATGGTTAATTTAAAGCATAGAATTAGTTTTTCTACATTTCATGGTGTAGCTTACTCGTAGTATATGTTGTTTTAAGGTGAGCAAAGCTTCAGTTCTTGATGAAGCTATTGAGTATATGAAGACCCTTCAACTTCAAGTACAGGTATATATATCTCCTTGAGTCCCAAGATACATTCAACCATAGCCAGATTCATAAGCTAACTCTGGTACTTTTTGGCAGATGTTGTCAATGGGGAACAGACTTCCCATGCCTCCGGTGATGTTTCCCTTGGGAGTGCAAAATCTACAGGCACAAATTTTGGCTCAAATGTCGGAGATAAGTATGAGAATGCATATGGCCCCTGGCTGCAGCCTAACACCATTCTCAACTTTACCTATGCACATGGGGCTCTCTAGTCAAAGGTTACCAATTCCAGTGCCACGGCCACCATTCATTCCTTTGATTGGAGGCGTTTCCAGTCACTCGTTTCCACTGCCTGGAATTTCTGGAGTAGCTTCTGGTCCATCGTTGAATTCAAATGGTTCACTCCAGATTGGCAGCTCAGGGATAACAAACAACAATTATGCCTTAGATCCGATGATCCAAGCATTACATCAGGTTTTTGCATCCTTAGTTCGTCAAACCTCTATGTCTTCATTATAGTATTGGAATGACGATAAATTACTTCCAACTCTATCATAAACTCTATAAAGCAAGCAGTTAGGAAGCATTCTTCTTTCACTTAAAAAAAATGCTAGTAGAAGAAATTGTTTTTCGCTGTAGGTCCTAACAGAAGATACACAAGAAGCTAGAGTGGTTAAGCCATTGTCTTTTTACAATTTCTCGCTTTTTAATCGCCTTACCAACTTTTTATCTAATTCACATCTTCAGGGACCAGACCGGATCCGTCATGATTGAAGAATGACCGCATGCGTAGATAACAATTGAATATAAGCTATGTCAATACATCGAAGCTACCAGATCGACTCATGTTAGCCAAGAACTTAGTTGCATGTGATACAAGCCAAGTCTTCTATAAATCCGTCTCCTTGCCATTTTCGCTGCCCTGTTGCACAGTTTTGCGCTTTTTGAAACGCAAGAAAAAGGAAATCTCTGACATATCTGACAAGATTTCCTTCATGGTGTATGCATCTTGCAGTTTGACAGTTAGCTTTTAATTTTTAACAAAAATGCTACTACTTAAACTGTTTTTTCCTTTTTTTCATGGTATGGTAAGGTGAAGTTTGGTAGGCGAAGATTATTTGAATGTTAGTCAATTACATTCCCAATATACTAGAAAAACTATGTAGTGTATTGTGATCCCCAAATGGAAATCGTAACATGTAGCATTTGCATGCCTTTCATTACGAATCTCGAACGATAAATTATAATATTCCAATCCTGACACATTCCTTTAAGTGACATCGGAACTTGGAAGTTGCGTCCTTGTCTCTCGCAGGTGGTCGTGATAGTTTTACTATAAACCAATACTGGAGCTACTCAGTTCTAGTGTTTGTAAGGCTCAAAGATTTCTATCTTCTTCCTTTCCTTCTTATGTCACACGTTAAATAAATCTATAAAGAAGTTTTCTAGTTAGTGTCGGTGTTGGCGATCCGTGCAGCTACGGATCCTATGCCTTCATCAATCTGAAAGTTTGATTTTCATTATCTTTGAACTCTCTTTAAGCAATTATCCTAAGTTCTTGGAGTTTATCTGCCAACAGTTCTGCACAGTCCACTCATATCGCGAATTCTGCACCAACCAAGATGTGTACTTCCAAGAACATAATTGTATTCTGGTCCCAAGTCTAAAAATATAGGACCACCATGTCCCAATGGCATCGTATTGGCCTGAATTTACAATAACAACCTCGGTCTGAAAGAGAGCAAGCCTGCATGACTACAAAACGACAGGGACTGATATAATCGCAGAACTGGGTTTATTCATGCCATTCTTTGTTAGGAAACAAGACCTGCTATCCTCCATCTTTTGTTTCTGTGGTTGAACGAGAAAACAATGTGGTTGGCTACTGACAGCATAAGTTTCTGTGCTCTGCCATAACAAATTGGCAATGCCAGAGAATTAAAGAAGACGCTTGAAGCTCTTAGGCTTTGGCTACGAACCAGAATGGCAAAAAGGGCCAGTTTTCATACGGTATGTTTGAAAAGCTCCTTTCAGGTCATTATATTTTTATCACTTGGAAACTGAAGATTAAAGGAAATAAAACATGAAATAGTCTTTAAAGGATGGAAGACCAAAAGCACGTTTAGATGATAAATTTGGGGCGTACGTTGGGTTCACTTGTTCATAAGAGTTGCTTCATGGCAAATGCAAAGTTACAAGGGGCGCACAACAATTGTTTCACAATCACACCAAAAGGGTTTACACGAAAATGGGCATTGAACTGCATTAGAATTATATACAAACATACACAACATGATCTTATGATTACTTCACATCATCGTTGCAAATTTTCAAAATAAAATGCTTTGGTAACAGGAACATTTTCATTTATGCCGCTTCAAACACAACTTGTTTCGAGTCACTGGTTCCTCTTGACATCCCAGAATCTTTGTCAGCAGGTTTCATGTCTGTATCATCCTGAAGCTTGAGGTTTGAGAAAGCATCACTTAATGGGTCCGAGGATTCGATTGCGTCTGTTCCTCCAGGAATACTATCAATAACTTTTGAAGTTGGGAGATGTGAGTTTTCATCTTGTAGTTCAAACTGCAATTTGTTGAACTCCACTTCAACATCCACGTCTTCAATATCAATGTATGCTGGTGTTGATTCTGTGTTTTCATGGACAAAAATCAAACAAAAAGCCAACTAAATGCCTTGCAACTTAACAAAGCATTTATTATGTAACATTTTCTAAGATGCAAACCCATCAGAAATGGCAAGCCACAACATACCTAGAGTTTTTTCAATTTTCTTCTGTGAATCAATAACCTCCTCTAGTTCCCCTAAACAAAGCTCTACCTCCTCTATGGTGATCTTATTTTGCTTCATTGCTTGAGCTCCAATTTGGATAGCTTCTGATACCTGGTATTAAAAGATAATCATCAAGTTACTTAAGAAGAAGCTACAATTTTTCATCTGAAATAGTTTATTAGCTTTACAAAAGAAAATTAATCATTAGGGATCAGCTGATTTCACATCAAGATGATTTTCTCCTCTATTCCTTTTAGTCTCATATTCCCTTTTATTCTTTTTGGAGGCAAGGGAGTGAGAAGCAGAGCCCAAATGGCTTAAAGTTGAGGCTGAAGCTAACTTTCTAGTCATTTTTTATGCAAAAGTTACCTTTTTTGTAGACTCAACATTTGCAATTGCATTAAGAACTTCCTCCACTCTGTTTAAAAGAGAGGTACACTTTTCTCTACTTTCAGAAGCCAACTTCAACTGCCTTGCATGCCTCAGAGCCATCTTCTTGTTTCCAGAATTCAGAGAAGCTAATGCTGCTTTCCTCGAGCTGCAAAGAGAATCCATATCATTAACCTTAAAGAGGACGGTATAAGCAATAAACTATGAGTGCAATTTATTACACATCATGACGTTGATCAATCACATCAATTTGCTGCTGAAGCTTTTCAGTTATCCAAATCAAATAAAGCACGTCACGGTCTAAACTTGAGATGTTAGAAATGGTTGCTGGTGAAAGGGAAACTTTGACGCCCTGCAAGCAACTACTTAACCTCAGTCTAATCGGAATGAAAAACACAAAACAAGTAAGGTCAATTATTCTCTACAATCACACAATGCCACATCAAATCAAAATCTCAAAACCCAAATTAAAAAAAGCTCCAATATCTACATTCTCCAGACATGTCATTTCTAGGTTAGCCAGAAGAAACTTAACCATCCACAAGAAGTTTCAAATTACGCATGTTCAAAATTAAATGACACTAATACAATAACTGGAAGAAACTTTATGAAGAAAGCACAACACCTCTATCAACTCGTTCTTATTAATTGACAGATATCGAGATGAACCAGTTCCAGAAAGATAACTCAACACTGCAGTTGCTTCATTCAATCCACCACACAAATCCTGGAACCTCTTCATAGTAATAACGCATGAAGATGTCCAATGACTTTCACATAACACTTCAACAACTTCAGCAGCTTTTTCCTATACATCAACAAAAGAAGAATCAATCACAACCGAATACAAAAAACTTCTCAAATAGAGATTAAAACGAAAAAACTATTCCCAGTGACAAACCAAATGTACATGCCTTCTCTAATGGCATAAGAATTAAATGATCTTGAAGCACTAGTTCGGGATTTGCAGCTGATCTAAGCACCCAATTTCTTACTTTCCTATAAAATTGGGAAACTCGGCCGGTACTTGGGTTCACGAGATCACCAATTGGCACAATATCACCTTCACTGTACATCAAAAACTGAAAAACTTTGAACAGGTAAAAACAAAGAAACAAAACTAAAAAAAGAAATTAACATCTTGAGACCCATAAAGAATTATACACTTACAAGTACGTCATCGAGGCATAAAGGGTTCAGCCCTCCTCGATTAAACCACAAATTCTTGACCTTTAGTTAAAAAAGAAAAAAGAAAAAAGTCAGCCAAGGACGTCACAGAGTAACTCTAAAGGCGAAGGCTAAGAAATGGAAGTTCCTTGTAAAAATCAGTGAACCTGAGTAGGTTGAATGATAAAGACGCCGAGATGGCGCGCAATCTTAAGAATCAAATCTCTCCAGAACTGGTATTTGGATTCCCAATCGGATCTTTGCCCGCTAAAAGCCTTGAATCGGGCCGTCGACACCTCGTCGTTGTCCCAATCGGGGACTTCTTTCCCTATGAATTCCCTCACTTCATTAATCTCCATTCCTATCAGATTCTGATTTCAAGGGTTTCAGAGATCAGATTTAGGTTTTAGGTTTCAAAATTCCGAAAGCCTATCCGGTGACACCGAAACATAGAGAATTAGTTTCGGATGGCAGTCCGGGTATGTACCCGACCCATGAATTTGAATAAGACACGGCGTCGTATAGATCTAATAAGACTAATTAAAAATTTGTTTTTGTCATCGTTGGGCCCTAGAACAAAGCCCATGTCGACTAAGTCCGTCTTATTTTGTACATGAAAAGATAACCCAATCGTTAATTCGATTGAAGGCAGGTGTTCGTATCTGATAATCTGCGTCTAAAACACAAAAGAAACTAATTTTTCATCCTTAAATAAAAAATGTTTGAGAGTTTTGTCCACTTTGGCATGCTGCTTGTATCGGTATAATTAAATTTTTGGTCTAGAAGAAGGGCTGTGAAAATTGCATTGGGATCCAATTTCAACTTGGAATTTATAAACAAAAGTTAGACATTTAGAAATTGACTATTTTTTTGACCACTAAGACTAAATTAGATTCAATTTAATTTAAAGATAGGTTTTTTCATAAATGTATAATAATGTAATATGTTAAAGTTAAATTTAGTCTATTGTCAAGTTAACCAAACTCATTAAGAATAAGGATCTATTTCTTCTTCTTTTTTTTGTTGCTCACGAAATGTCTTAGGAGAATTTCAACTATAAAAAAATATCTTTAAGTCATCTACATCTAAACTAATCTCCACTATATAAATAAAATTTGTCTATTACATATCATCCACTTGCCCTTATAAATTTCACACGCCTAATTAGATTTCTATTTTTAGTACAAAGAATGTATTAAATAAGTTAAATTTTAATATTGCCTATAAATAAGAATTCAAAATTATTTAAATATCTAAAATTTCATAATTTAAAAAGAAAAAAAGTGGTAAAATAGAACACTGCTTGTATCGGCCCATAGAGAAACCAGTCAAACCTAACTCTTTTGTATGATTGCATCGTTACAAGGTTGAATTTTTAGCGAATGACGACAACATGCGACATTAGGAATGCATCTTTAGAAGTAACATATTGGTTGACGTCAATGGTTGCAGCACCTGTTCTATTTAGGATATTTTTCGTTTAATTTGATCATCACATTTACTTGAATCTCTTATAAATGTGTTAATAAAATTTAATAGAACAGAATTGACATTGGTTAATTAAAACATGATCCTGACTATAATGGTGCAATTAATAAGATCATTTGACCGGTGTGTCATGCGTGACGCTACAAATTATATTATGTGTGCCTTTTTTCTTCCATTAACTTTGTTGCTTTATATATAATCTTTTTTTCTTTTTCTTTTTTTAATAGATGTGTAATAAAATATTGTTTAGTGAGTGAAATATAAAATCAATTATAAAATTATTAAAATCATATGTAATTTGATTTTGATTATCGTCGTGCACTTTAGAATTTTTTGACATAAGGACATCGGCGAATTAATATCTGGCCAGAGTGACGATGGTCATAACCGACCTTGTTACCACTCATATCAAGAATACGTCTTGTCAATACCTCCAATTTCTATAAAGTCGAAGATGGGAGCTGTGAAATAGTCAAGAGACATATTAAACTTTGTTAATATTATATAGTTTGAATTTATCATTTAATTTGAAATTATAAATTTATTAAGAATTTTTAAAAAATATTTATGATCTATGTTATATATATTTAAAATTTTATCTATTTTACACTAAAAACTAACAATTAATATCTTTCCGTCTTTACAAAATTACGTTTTATGAAAAATTAATTTTTGATCTATTTTTAAAATTTTGACAATTAAATAATAAAAATCAATTAATTATATCTTTTTAAATCAAATTAAATTCACTAATATCGAAATTTTCAAAGTTCTCTTATTTCTTTGATAATTAAATCTTTGAATTTTCTAAGTCTCTTTCTTCTTTGAAAATGAAAGCTTTACAGTGTTAATTTTTCTTTGATTGCAGCCAGCATACAAAATCATCATTTGGCTTTTGCGGATGACAAAATTCTTCGAAAAGCCTTTAACACTTAAATATTTGAATTCGAATTTTCATACTTTAAATTTTTTAAGAGATAACAGACTATGAAGCATCATTTTTTAATTTTTTATTTTAATACTTACTCTTTTAAAATTTTTAATTAAATATTTAGAATTCTAAAAATAATATAACTCAATTTAAAAGATTAAAAAAGTCAAGGTCAACATATTCAATGCATAAGACTTCTTGACTTTGTTTTTGTATTTTTACAAAAAAGTTATTTCCATGACTTAAATATATGACCTTAATTTCATAAAAGAGCAACGTTACCGGGCAAATCAGACCAAAATGAGCAAACTTTGTCAGAATTAACAACAATTAAACTAAATCTTTTAGAATTTAAGTAATTTAAAAATTAATCTTTAAAATTAAAAACTCTTTATAATTTTTAAAAT
>JAOSBL010000009.1:20053260-20069384 GCA_027568915.1 Erythroxylum roraimae
GGGATCCATAATTAGTGAAAATAATTAGAGTTGACTGAAAAGCTATTCTTGTATATAGATATGTAACGTGTGAAGAGGAAAATATAGTGGAGAACTCAATTCTTCAACCTACATACTATTAACTACCCTAACCTCTCTCGTTTTATCATTACATGTTTTTGAAATCCAAAACGTTTTAGGAAAGCATTTTGGAAATGGGTGACCACCACCAGTACGGCTTACCGGATCTCCAACAATTGATGTCTGGAACAACCATTTTTCAGGGAACCCCACAAGTGACAGAACCAATCTTTGGTGGATTTACACAATCGTGCTCGTAACACTAAAGAATCAATTGAAAAACACGATTACGCACAAGCACGATTGTGAAACCAAAGAATCAGCTGGAATTACATCTTCATGCATAAACATGATCGTGACAGCAAAAGCACAGAGGTATATAATATAGGCGCTGACTACTTAAGCTATGTATATATTGAAGACTGAGGAGGTATATATAGACTGAATATTAATATATAATAATTAATAATTAATAATGCATATCATGAGTAATATTTATACTAAATATTAATATGTACTAATTAATCAATTAATTATATTTTAATGCATTAATTAATTAATTATATATAAATTATCATTAATTATAACTGAATAAAATCAATAGTTAATCATGGATAATTAATTTATAAATAAATGATATTTGAATGAATAATTTAATTTATCACATCTTAATTATTATTAATTTCAGCAAAATTCATTAATTAGTTAATTAATTAATTATACTTTAATTAATTATTTATATTTTTATACGTTTTAAGTATATTATAATTAATTAATCAATTAATTATGTTATAATTAATCAACAAACTAATAAGATTTTAATTAATTAACTAACTATTTAATAAAAGATGTTATAACATCATATGTGTGTTAATTAACTGGTAACAAGAAAAACCAGATAATATGTATGACAATGACTCCTGTGACTCACTACTTAAAAGAGTTACATATATATACTTAATATTAATATATGACAATTAATAAAAATTAACAACTAATAATACAGAGTCATGAATAACATATATATTAAATATTAACAGTAACTACTTAATCTATTAATTATATTTTAATACATCAGTTAATTAATAAGATATTAATAATTTTTATTTAAAACTAAATAAACTTAACAGTTAATGATAAATAATTAATTTGTAAATAAAGGATAACTTAATAAATCAATGAATTTATTATATATAAATTATTATTAATTAAATCAAAATTAATTAATACACTATACTTTAAATATATTAAATTAAAAAAATAAGACAATATCTTTGCGACTGTGACACTTAATTCAATCATGTTAATTTATACTTAATTAACTTAATAATAATAAGTAATCAATCTATAAATTATAATAATTTAATTAGTAAATTAATTATATACAACTTATATTTAATTATATTTAATAATGTTTTATTTATCTAGCAATTATTAATCATCAACTGTAATTATTTTTATAAATTAGATTAATTTCAAATTTGACAAGTCATAGATTTTTATTTGTATTGGAATGAGTTAAGGTGAAATAAAAGATTTAATGTATAGGAAATAATGAATACATAAGTTAGAAATTGTAGATTAAGTTAAAGAGAAGAAGAACAAAGAGGGAGGTTCAGAAGAATGCACGATTGTGCAGAAGCACAATCGTAACAGAGTAACCCTTTGACAGTTATGCACAAGCACGATTGTGACATTAAAGACATATCAGAAAAATCACGATCGTGTCAAGCGCCATGGTGACAACAAAGAATCAATTAGAATTTCACGATCGTGCTTAGTGAGAGTATAGAGATATATAATATAGCGGGGAGTAATTAAGCTATGTATATACTCAAAAGGTATATATATGTTGAATATGAGTATATAATAATTAACAGTTAATAATACAACATGTACTACTTATTCAATTTATTATATTTTAATACATCAATTAATTAATTATATATAAATTATGTTTAATTATAACTGAATAAAATTAATAGTTAATCATGAATAATTACTTTATAAATAGATTATATTTGAATAAATAAGTTAATTTGTTATATCTTAATTATTATTAACACCATCAAAATAATTAATTAGTTATAATTAATTATATTTCAATTAATTAATTATATTTTTATACGTGCTAAGTATACTATAATTAATTAATCAATTAATTATGTTGTAATTAATCAACAAACTAACAATATTTTAATTAATTAATTAACTATTTGATAAAAGATGTTATAACATCATACATGTGTTAATTAAAACCAAATATTAATTAATTTATTAACTGATGTCATACACGTGTTAATTAAAACCAAATATTAATTAATTTATTAACTGATGTATATAAAGGTAAAAATTCACAGCCGCGCACAGTAGTCACGTCTATGAATATTAAGTCATACGCGTGACTAAATGTTTTATTTAATCAATCAATCAATTATATTTAATTAAAAATAGAAAAATATAAATATAGTTAATTAATAAATAAAAATAATTAATAATCATTAAAATATAATTAATTCATTTATTTTAAATATGCTTAATTAATTAATTAATTATTACTTATTAACAATTAATTATTATTTATATTAATGCATGTAAAAAATTTATGTTCCTCAATTTTTAATTAAATATACTTAAAATATATTTAATTAATTAAATTATAACTTATTAATTAATTTAAATATAATTACACATAATTAAAATATAATTAGTTAAAGGAAGAAAATGATGATTAGCTTAATTGGACGGCGGCATGGAATTTCGTATTCTTCTGTCCTGTTTGTTCTTATTATTATATATTTAATACTTAATTATATTTTAATTATATCAAAATTAATTTATTACCTATATTTTAAGTTTATTTAATTAAGAGATACGATGAGATTTAAACTTTATTAGGCACATTCACATCAAGGCATTATTAAAAAAGAGCTTCTGTTACGCCTACAAGAGTAAGTGAATTATACGTAATTAATAAGAAAGCTGAAGATTGTAATTACTAATTCATTTATAATATTCTAACTTATATATTTTAAATGTAAATAGAAAAAATACGTTTAAATATTTAAATATTTATGATAATAAGTATTATTCATTAATTATGTATTTTTAATAATTCTATCATAATTCCTTTCTTAATATACGTTTCAAATTTTAAATATTTATAATTTTATCACAAAATTTTAAACCACATAATATTCATTTATAATTGAAATATTTAATTGATAACAAAAAAATTTAACATTTATTTTAACTAAAATATTTAATTCATAACAAAAAATTTAACATTTGTTTCAGTTATGGGCATAATTTAAAATTTAACATTTGTTTCAGTCACAGGCTTGACTTAATAAGTGACACCCGTAACTGATGATATTCTTTTTTTTTAACTTATATATTGTTATTAACTAATTTTGCTAATTCATTTTTATATTCTAACTCATATATTTTTAATAATTCTATCGTAATTCTTTTCTTATTATACATTTCAAATTTTAAATATTTATAATTTTATAACAAAATTTTAAATTACATAATATTTATTTATTTTTAAATTATTTTGTTTGAGTCATACCCGTAACTTATAAGTCACATAACTTAACTAATATTTGTTTTTTACATTTTACTTGCATATTATAATATTTATATTTAGTTTATATATTTTATCCATTTATAACAAACACATTACACTATATCTTTCTTTAATTTTTTTAATTTTTCATTCCAAATTTTTACTAACTAATTTTACTAATTCATTTATAATATTCTCACATATATAATTTTAATAAAACAAACTTTAACTTTAAAAAAGTATATATTTCAAAATTTAAATATTTAACATAAATAATCATAAAATTAAATTAATCAGGTTTGCGCGGTGTCTATCTGCTAGTATGTGGAAAACAGCCAAACCTCCGTAAGCACACGCAAAGGCAAAACCTATCTTGGTGGGTGATTTGGTAATTTCAACCATCGCAAGACATCACCCTCTCGAAACCCTTGCACCACGGATAATCTTTTCGTAGCCAAACGCGCCGATCTTATCTCTCTCTCCCAAGGTGCGTGTGTATTCTTATCTTTCTTTTTTGATTTTTGGTATCTGTAGGGATTTTCGGATTCACCAAGGCAACCGGAAACAATCTAAAAGGCAATGGCCCGCCTCATTTATCGTCTCAATCAACTTCTCCCTCTCAATCCCATTACCATTTGTTGTTCTTCTTTTTCTTCAACAACGACGACAACAACAACTACAACAACAACGTTAGTATCTTCATATAACCTATTATATGCTAGGACGTTCTGTAGTGCAGAGTCTCTGATCCAAAATCCGGAAAAAACTCAGATCATTGAAGCAAAGCCTGGTCTGATGACCCCTAATTCCAAGCGAACTGGACTTATCGCGCTCAAGTGTGGAATGACTGCTCTTTGGGATAAATGGGGGGCCAGGATTCCCATCACTGTTCTTTGGGTAGACGACAACATCGTCTGCCAGGTTAAAACTGTTGAGAAGGAAGGAATTTTTTCCCTACAGGTAATCAATAAGCATTACTCTTTTGTTATTTCTGTATAATCGTTCTATCCAAAAAATTCTCATCTAGTCATCTGTCATATTGTGGTGCTAGTCAGATTGGTTACGGGCAGAAGAAGGCAAAGCACTTGACATTGCCTGAGGTAGGTCATTTTAGAGCTCAAGGTGTTCCCTTGAAGAGAAAATTAAGGGAATTTCCTGTCACTGAAGATGCTCTTCTCCCCGTTGGCACCGCCCTCACCGTTTCCCATTTTGTTCCTGGCCAGTTTGTTGATGTCACTGGAATCACTAGAGGAAAAGGTTTTCAGGTTTCGTACTTTCCCATCCGTATCTTCTTCATTTCGCATGTGCTATACTTCTATAGAGCTTGTTATGATTGAATTGGACTTGCTGCTGATTGACCTTTAATTTCTTTTCCACACAATATTGAATTAAAGTTAACAAGCTCTTGCAACTCTCTTGTTTTAAATCCTTGATCCAGCAAGGCAAAAAGATAACTTAAGATTTTACTTTTATAATCTTATCAACTATTACATGCATTATGGTCTTTTCTTCTACAATCCAGGGTGTTATGAAAAGACACAACTTTAGAGGACAGAAAGAAACTCATGGAACTTCATTGTCACATAGAAGTGCGGGTTCTACTGGTCAGAGAGATACTCCTGGCAGGGTATGTGTCTTTTGGTTTAGATTGACAAATCACTATATATTTTGTTCTCTCAAAACTAAATGAGGTGGGCATTTTGATACAAATATAAAATCCCCCTCTTTCCTTAGCTGAACAACACTTAGATAACATGTAATTTGCAGTGTATTTAGTGCTTTGTGTATTTGGAACTCAAATTTCGTAAGCATGAATTTTTGACAATTAAAATTTAAAAGTTTGTGAAGATTGCACATAATAGAGATCATTTTTCTATCTTAGTTTTACAATAGAAGGAAATCATGAAAGAAGAGAAGAATAAAAGAAAAAGAGATAAATTTGGAAATTTATTTATCATTTGTCATGCGTCTATTTTGATTTTCACATATGTATATAACTGTCGGAGGAGATATACAATAGCAAACTTAACGATAAACTTGCCAGCCCTAATAACATTCCTCTCATATGTCTACACATAAATTTGGTTTTATTTGAAAGACGATATCATATTGTATCTCTTTTGGTACTGATCCTCCCGTTGATTTTAACATCTAACATCTTTCCCTCTTTCAAAGAACCTTGTCCATAAGGTTGATAGAGGGAAAGCATTTTTGAATATCTTATAAGAATTCTCACATAGCCTCTCTCGACCGTTGAATCAAGATCCCAGTAATGAACTTACTTTGTCTCTTCATTGAGCAATGCTCCAGAAATTGCCAAAGCTATTTTGTGCTTAGTTATTAGTTTTGTGGGTGGGACAATAGTGGTTGGATCAGCATGTTTCTTCAGTTGGGAAATGTGGAAAATGTTGTGAATCAAGGTACCTTCTGGAAGATCCAATTTGTAGGTCACTTTCTGAATTCTATCAGTTACCGTAAAGGGTCCATAGAACAATGGTGATAACTTTTGGTTCCATAGTGATTAATGAATTTTTACTGTTGACTATCTAAGCCCTAAAATCCTCAGTTCTCTAATATTCAGAGGTGTAGGTCATTAAGCTATTGATTCAAATTTTTTAGGATCAGTGTCTATTCCTTAGACTAAAATTATGTGCCGTAAATACTCAGTCTGTGAAGCTCCAAAAATGCGCTTGATCCCTTTTGCTAGAAATTGTTGTTGCCTCAATATGTCAAGAGTAATTCTGAGATGCTCTTAGTGATTTTCAAATGATTGACTATAGATTAGGATGTTATAGGAAACAATAAATAAATAAATAAATAAACTTCCTCAAGTAGGGTCTAAATACTTCATCCATTAAATTGTTGTGCAAGTCTTACACTAATTCTTTGATCACGAACTTTTAAAAGCCAACATATTTATATGGTCTTACATTGATTGCTTCCGCACCTTTCACCAAAATTCTATGATCGTGGCTCCTGTGGGGTTGTAAGTCGATGGATTAGGCAAAACACTGTTGAGTTCAGTGAACATTCCCTACAAATCCACTTGTTGCTCTTCCTTTATATTATGGTTACCTGTTATAAGCTCATGAAATTGTTGTTCTAACGAATCCTTCAATTGCATCAAACAAAGTTGATTGGTAAGCTGTGATTTAGATGGTAAATTATCAAACTTTTTTGATGTAACCAGTTTGGAATTGTTGGTAGGAACCCCTAAGCAATGCTTGTTCTCTTTGCCAATTGAACAACATAGTTTGTTTATCGAAGTTACGCAATACTTCATTCAAAGTTGACATCCACTGCACCCCAAGCACAAAATTGCATCCTCCCAAAAGCAACAGTACAGCATCGATGATTAACTTTATACCTTGTAATATTCACTCAAAAGCTTTACTTACCTTAAAGCAAGGTAGTTGAATGTCACTTCCCTTGGTAACCTTGATGTTTTGAACCTTTGTGAGTTGATAGTCTTCCTTCTGCAATATTGATAAGTCGAACTAGGATATGTAAAGATTTGCCCTATGGTATCCCATCACCCTCATTTATTTAAATTCATCCAAACACTCCTGACGTAGCTTGCATTGATGTAAGAGATTGCCATTCTGTTTGGTTCTTAGCCATGTTCTTCTCTCCTTAAAATCTCTTGAGCCACATTCTCCATGACAAACCATTGCTTCATTTGCAATTATGATCTGACACAAGCTTTTCATCACACTAGAAGCAAACACTCTTTGCCCTCTTCTCTTTAAATTCTTTGTTGCTGGATTACCTATGTTGTTTTTGTATTGGTTTTGTTGGTGTGACTTTAGTAGCAATTATTGGTGATGGTAATAAAACCAAAGTTTGACACGGATCTAGAGCTTGATGACGTGTTGAGAATGTTGAATGATGGACTAAAGGCTACCGATTGCTTAACCATCCCATACTTATTTTTTCCATAGCATGTTGATGCGATTGGCTTATGCTTCTTAGCTAATACATATGTTTGTTGCAAAGTTCTTAGGCTCATCACTTTATCAGTTAATTCAAATTCGAGTTCGAATCCATTTAGGAAAAAATAACAAGTTTCAGGCATTTGTAGCTTATTAGAGTACTTGTTAAAAAGCTCACAATATTCAATCATAGTTCCCATTTGTAAAACTGCTTAAAATCTCCTAGTGGGTCTTCAAAAACCTCATCTCCAAACCTTTGAAATAACACACAGATATTTTTGCCCCAGCTTGGTTCCTCCACTGTCAACCAATGCTTGAGAAATAATTGATGCTACTTAGCCGCAATTCCTTTCCTTGTGAATTGTTGCAATCTTTACTTTCATGTTTGGAGGTGTCTGATCAACATTAAAAAATTTGTTCTGCTAAAAATATCCAATTATGGACATCATTACCATTAATGGTGGGGAAATCTACCTAGCTCAATCGACTGGCCACTGTACAATGTTGAACTTCTGTTTGTCCATTATATTGCGATTGTGGATTATTTTTGTACACCATATGATTCCTTGCTAATGATTGAGTTTGTTTATTAGAATCTCGATTTAACAAGAATTGTTGGATCATTTCTTTCAGTTAGCTCATTTACTTTACCTATTTGATACGTGCTTCCTATAACTTTGATCAAGTCTCTTGCATGTCTTTAATTTGATTTTTGATGTGATTCTCTAACGTCTTAAATTCTTACCTCCATATGTTGTCAGGCATTACTAATTTCCTTTACAACACCTCACTTAACACTACCCACACCAAGATTGCTACTCTGATTACCAAATGATAGAAATGATTTCTTTATCTCAGTTTTCTAGCTTAACAAAATCCAGAAAGAAGAAAAGAAGAAAAGAAAGAATCGTTTTAAGCAAAAGGGACGAAGAACATGAAAATTGTTTCTTTTATTTTTGCTTAAAAACGTTTTCTTGTATCTCACTGTTGTCGTGCCCTCACTAGTTCCTGTTATTAATTTTTACTTCTTTTTTTTTATCTCTTACTGTCTTTCGTTAATTCTCCCTTCTTTCTTGTTGGTATTTCTATTATCTCTTTAGTGAGTGTCAATAGAACTTGAAGGACAACAAATTGGTTATTCTCATATAGAACGACAATCATATACTGCTCCAACAAGAGCTAGTCAGGTGGATCCCTATTTGATGTGACTGAGTTACACAACTGGGTATTTCATGTTGAACAATTCTTTATGATTGATTGCACACCTTCTGAGATGAAAGTGAGATTAGTGGCCCCTCAAATGGTAGTGGTGACGGCAGAGTAGCGCCAACTTCTCCTTAAGCATTGATTAACTCTGGAAGATCCCATTTGGAATGAGTATCAGGTGGCCATTACTCAAAGATTTGGAGAAGAAGCTTTTGCTGATCCAATAGGAAACTTCATTAGACTGGGAGCATGTGAGCCTATTGTGCTCTATTTGAAAGGTACTCCTTCAAACTTCAAATCCTTGAAACATATATGGTTGGATTAATACTTCCATTAGGATGTTGCGATTTGGTCCTAAGGGTTTAATGGTTGTCACCGTGAATAATGTTCTATGTAATTTTGGTAAGCAAACTATGAAGTTTAACTGGTGCGGGAGGTAAGTCTTGCTTAAGGGAGGTCACATTAGCCACCCAAAATCTGTCATTCCTAAAAAGTTTGCAATATTGCTATCAAGGCCCCAACCCAACAACCAGTTTTGTATGTTGAGACTTGTATATCCCATGGAGCAACAACTCAAGGAACTTACCACTGAAAACAACTCATTGAGGGAGGATCAACAACAGAAGCTAGATTGTTTGGCATAATTTAGTTCCTTATTTGCTGAACCAAATGGGTTGCGACCTTTATGATCTCACGATCACAATATTCCACCGAAGGAGGGAGTGGAACCCACTAATATTAGACCTTACAGGCACAGGATCTTACAAAAGAATATCATAGAAGAATTGATTCAAGACCCTCTTGAAACACCTCTAAGATCTCACGATCACAATATTCCACTTAAGGAGGGAGCGGAACCCATTAATATCAGACTTTCAGGAGCTTACAAAAGAATGTTATAGAACTAATTCAAGATCTCTTGAAAAAGAAGTCATTCCACATAACCATACCCCATTCTCCTTTCCGGTGGTGTTGGTTAAGAAAAAAGACAGCTCCTGGCAATTACATGTAGATTATAGGGAGCTGAATAAGAACAACTTAAGACAAGTTTTCTGTACCTATCATAAAAGAGCTCTTAGGTGAATTACGTGGAGTTACTTGGTTTTCCAAGCCAGACTTAAGATTAGGCTATCACTAGATTCAAATGCATGCTCTTGATATTCACAAAATAGCCTTTAGAACGGGCACTATGAATTTTTAGTGTTGCCCTTTGAGCTCACTAATGCCCCCTCTACCTTCCAAGCTTGATGAATGAGTTGCTCGGGGCACATTATGGAGTTTTATATTAGTCTTCCTTGTTTACGGCCAAATCTTTTATCATATTAACCATCTCAAGATAACATTGTGACTTTTAGAAAATAATCAGCTTTTGCTCAGGGGCCACAAATGCAACTTAAGGGCTTCACAGGTTAAATACTTGGGTCACAGAATCTCCATCTCTGGTGTCCTTACTGACCCTAAGTAAGTGGATTCAATTTCAAGGTGGTCAATCCTTAGTGATAGAACTAAGGGGCTTTTTGGTTTTAGCTGGGTATTATAGGAGGTTTATCAGCTTTTTAGCATATCGAGTAAACTTCTGACTGCCTCACTTAAGAAAATGCCTTTGTGTGGTTTGGCAAGGTTGAAGATGCATTCCAAACCCTGAAGTTAGCTCTCATGTCTGCACCAGTCCTAGTTGTGCCTAATTTCTCTAGACCTTTTTCAACTGGGGCTGATGCTTGTGACAACTGCTTCGGAACAGTGTCAAGCCAGGAAAGGCATCCCATAGCCTTTGCAAGTAAAACTTTTTCAACTAAACATCAATGTCTATCCACTTATAAGGAGTTCCTTGCTGTGATTTTGGCAGTTAATTTTTGGCACCAATACTTGAGTGGAAGACCATTCATCAACACAATTCACAAAAGCTTGAAGTTTCTTTTAGAATTGAGAATGCAGACTTCTTTTCAAACATTTTTGACTTCCAAAGCTACTAGGATATGACTTCGAAATAAGGTATAGGAAAGGGAGACAAAACTTAGCTGCAGATGCTCTTTTGAGAGTGTCTTGTGTTGAGCTTTGCACCTTAGTTTCACAAGTTCAAACTCAATTGTTGGAAGAGATCAAAGGTAGTTCAGAGAAGGATCGTGCTATCCAAAATTTGATAAGAAAGTTATTTGAAGGCAACTTAGTATCAAATTCCTATCAACAGGTAAGAGGGTATTATAGCTATCAATGTGTAGACTGGTGGTTGGTTATGACATCAATCAACAAACAAGAATTATAGCTAGGATGTATGAGTTCTGTTAGTAGGTCCTCCCCTTTGCTGGCGTTGAAGCTTAGCTCAGAAGAAAGAGCAGTGTGTCCATTTTGGATGGAAGAATGTCAAAAGACATCATAAACCTGCAACTCAAGTACTGGTGAAATGGTTAGGACCAGCAGAGCAAACTACCTGGTAGTTTTTGTTCAATCTACAGAAGCGTTATCTGCATTTGAACATTGTGGACAAGGTTCCTTAAAAGACACTGGTATTGTTAGAGGCAAAAGGGACGAAGAAGACGAAGACACTTTTTTAAATTTCTATTTAAAAATGCTGTCGTCCTACATCTCACTAGTAAGGGACAGTTGTTGTGCTGTCACTAGTTACTGTTATTAATTTTTACTTTTTCATCTTTACCGTTTTAACCATTTTCAACGGGTAGATACCCAACTGCTGGTGAAAAGGAAACACAACAAGCATCTATTCCTCCAAATCTTCTCACACTTCATATCTTTTCTTCCTCCTTCCAACTGTCCTTTCCTTAAATTCTTCCTTCTTTTGTTAGTATTTCTGGTTCTCTTTAGCATCAGAAATTTGGAAATTCAGTTATCATTCATTTCAAGTCTGTTTTGGTTTCTATATGCGTATATAATTGTTGGAGGAGATGCACAGTAACAAGCTCTATCGGTAAGCCCACTTGCCCCATTAACATTTGCCCACAGGGCTACATACAACTCTGGTTTTTATTTAAAAGAAATGATTTCGAATTGTATTTCACATTATTAGCTTCCGGTACTGATCCTCCCATTGATTTTAACGTCCAACAGCATAACTGTATGGTTGTCCGTCATTTATTGGGTCCTCTTACGCATCTTGTTTTCAACTTCCAGCTGGATGTCTGTTGAATACTGGTAAACCTGAAGAATGCTGTTAAATGTGAATAGCAACTTTATAGTTTGAAAATGAGTATACCTGAACTTAAAACTTCTTGGGAAGAAATATATCTTAATTTTCAGTATGAGCTACTAAACATGTTGAATCACAGAAGAGGCAGCATGGGCTCACTTTGAAATTCCTTTATCTTTATCATTAATTGGTAATCGTTATTCCATCGAAAATCCAACAAAGAGATTGTATAAGATTGGCAAAGGGTGGACAATGCCTGGCCGATCCTACCCAGCTATGTGCATATGCCTAAACTCGATGATTCTTCAACAATTATGAATTTCAACCAATTTGTTTAAGGTTATATTTGTCGTACAATCAATGCAGTGAGTTGTAGTTTACTGATCTTACCACTTTATTGAAAGAATTGTTCTGTTCTTTTGGTTTGTCACTCCACGGTTGGGCTGCAAATGGTGATAATCTATATTTCTCACCCATGTTATTTGGCTCCGCATGCAGGTATTTAAAGGCAAAAAGATGGCTGGGCGTATGGGTGCAAAGCAAAGAACAGTGAAAAATGTATGGGTCTACAAAATAGATCCAGTGAGGAATTTGATGTGGGTGAAAGGGCAAGTATGGTTCTCTGACAACTTCTTGTACAGATAAATGCTAAGATTCGAAATATGATACTGCAAACCTTTCCCTGCATGTAAAATGCATACATTTTGGTGGTCTATATTTCTTTTCATTATGTCTTTTCCCTGGAATGACAATAGAAGAATTTCTTAACACCTAAATACATAGTTTATGAAACAAGAATGTGCATGTATATGACACTTTGTTAGCAGTGTTGATTGCCTAAATTGGATCTGTTTCTCGGTTGGCATTGTGTGTCCTCCGATTTGATGAAAGTTGATTATAAGGTGAAACATGACAAATAGAGATCACACCTCAGTTGCACCTATTATGTATTACCCCTTCTTGTAGAGTACTGCTAATGGAAGTCTGAATTTTGTACAGGTCCCTGGTGCAGAGGGGAATTTTGTTTTTATAAAAGATTCTATCTACAAAAAGCCAGATATTTCATTGCTTCCATTCCCCACATATTTAGGAGAGGATGAGGAGAGAACAGAACCTCTAATGGCTGATCTTGGAGAAGCAGATCCATTCATGGTTGCAGATTAATTGGAAGCTAGAAAAGCTGTTCTTATGGGGCTGTAAGGTTTAATGTTCAATTACTATGCAATCACCATTGTTTGTTAAATGCCTGTAACTGTTGAATCAGCTGAAATTTTGGAAGAAAAAGTGGCTTCAATAAATTATGATGGTACCATTTTGATCATATTGGTTAAGCTTGTAGTGTAAAATGCTTGCCAAGAAACATGATATTTGAAACTCATTATTTTCATGTAGCGTGTTGTATCTGGTGTTATGTTTGGTCTGCATTCGGATGATAAACCCCAACATGGAAAGGACCTAACTTTCGTACTTAAATTCTCGCAAATGTAATACTCTTAATCTTCGTTACCTCATCTTCAAGTTAGTCCACCCCTTGTGTGTTGATGGCCTCGAGAACTGCTCTTCCATTACCCAGCTCAGACAGTATCATTCCCACTTGGCCTCTCCGCTAACAAGTCTACTATCGCCCAACTCCTCAAATTACGTGCTGTACAGGATGCTATCAAACTGTTTGAAACAGTTACTCGTCCGGATTCCTTCGTTTACAATACTATTATGAGAGGCCACCTGCAGTCCCATGTTGCTCACAAGTTGTTGCACGACTCTGTTATACCCAATGGCTTCACTTGCCCCTGTGTTGTTAGAGCTTGTTACTCCGTTAATGGCATCGAAGAAGGGAAGCAAATTAATGCCTATTTTTTGAAACTGGGATCTGGAGTTCGTTTCGGCTTTCTAAACAATTGGATGAATCTAGGATGGTCTTTAACGGCAGGTACGAGAGGGCACTTTACTCTGATTATTCTCGCTGGGGATTGGTGGATGAGGCTTTCCGTCTTGGAACGCCGTGATTGGTGCTTATGTGCAGAGCAACATGTTTCCTGAAGCATTTGCTTTGTTTGATAGGATGAGAAGTTGAGAACATAGAATGTGGTGTTTGATAAATATGTGGCAGCTACCAAATACAGGATTACGGGCTTATGTGGCAGCTACCATTTACAGGATTTAGGTGCTTTAGAACAAAGTCAGCGAATACACAAGTTGATAGAGCAAAGTGGGATTGAAGGAGACATAAAGCTCGCAACAACAATCATTGACTGGTTGCTTAAATAAAGCTATGGAAGTTTTCGATTGATTGCCTTGTAAAGGAGTTTATTCATGGAATTGAACGTTCGGAGGTCTAGCATTGGATTGCCAAGGTGAGGTTGCGTATAACCAAAAACGTAGAATATGTAGAGACTGTCTTGAAGCAAGTAGGCTAATCTCAGAGGTTTATCACAGAGAAGGCTTCGGTTTTAACCATTTTAGAAAGGGAAGATGTTATTTTGTATGCTAATGTTTTCCAAGTTGTTTGAAGATCTACATAAATGTATTGTTTGATAATGTATATAAAAGAAAAACTTATACAGCTTGGAAGTGATAATGTGTGAAAGTTAATGTAGCAGAAGAGATGAGGAAAATAGGAAGTTGGAAGCGTTGTGCTTTGGCTGCATCATCTCTACCGAGTTACCACCGAGTCAAAGAGATTATACTTAATAAAACAAAGGATTAAAGTACACTAATGATGACAACATAAGAAAGTCTAAATTTTTAGAAAATAAATAAGAACGCCGGGTCGAGTTGATCCCAACTCGCTCACTCGCTCACCCTTCCTTTTCCTTTCTCTCTCCCTCCCAAAATCAATCCTTTCTTAGACAGATTCGTCTTTGATTTCCGAAGATCAGATAAAATGCCCCCCTGAAGAATTCGAAATTCTTCACCTTGTTTCTGCTTCAGGTTTGCAAATGACCTAAATTTATGTGAAGTGATTGGTTTATTCGGATTTTCCGACTTCTATGGGTCCAGAACCAGTTTATCTACCCTTGCAAAAGGAGCTTACTTCAGCATTTACATGTGCTCAAAATTGATGTTTTGATTCTGTTTTTAATGCTGAATTGTTACCAATTAGAGCTGGTAAAGAAGAATTTCCTTTGCCATTAAAGTTTGGTGCTTCAATTTCTGATCAGAAGAGAACAATCAGATGTTGTTCCCTTATCCCATTGATGAATGTATGTTCGATTTGGCCCATGCAGAGAATGATTCTTCAGTTAGGTAAATCCTATAATACTGTAACCCTTGCTTGTTTAAAACTTGAAAATTGTATATTTCAGCGCTTAACTTTTCCATGTTCCTGCATACCAATTGGAGTGTCAAAGCCAGCCTGACAAACTACGGCACTACTCTTTCCCTGTAATGATTTCTATTCCTAATGTATGAAAATCTTTCCTCCCCCTTAATACTTGCATGACTTTCAGGTTCTACAAGTTAAAGGGCAAGCCAAATGTCAATGAGACATGCATTCAGTTAAAAATTTTTATGGTTTTCCAATGCTTCAACTAACACTTCCTATTTGGCTTTCTTCCCTGGTCTTACCCTTTTTTCTTTCCAATCTCTGTTCTTTATCATCATCAAGCTCTTATTTTTTGAATCAAATTCAAAAGGTCTCACCTTTGACTTGCTTATATATCTTGCATTTTCCTCCAAACATGCCAGGACTTCTGAGAATGCACTTTTCTCCCTTCTTTTACGTTAAAAAATTTCAACTCCTCTTTTCAGCCTGGTGGATGGGGCACTTGATCTGACTAGTCATGATAATTGTATAATTGGAGAACTTTTTCTAACAGGAACTGTAAAAGGGAAAAGGGAAAAACAAACTGTCTGGAGGTCTCAACTTTTACTCTATATTCTCAATAAATCACCGTCTTATTCTGCAATAGTCCAATTAGATAAAAGTTAATGTAGAAGAATTTCCTCATTGGATGATTAAATGGCCTTGCTGTGTACCTCTGGAATTGTTGACTCGGGGTGGGAGCATGGTGTTGCTCAAGATGATAGAAAGAAGAAGGTCAAATGCAATTATTGTGGAAAGGTAGTTAGCGGTGGGATATATAGGTTAAAACAACATTTAGCCCGAGTTTCTGGAGAAGTCATGTACTTTAATAAGGCTCCAGAAGAAGTATATCTTAGAATGAAAAGGAATTTAGAGGGCAGTCGTTCCACAAAGAAAGTAAAACAAGCT
>JAOSBL010000009.1:20080800-20115190 GCA_027568915.1 Erythroxylum roraimae
ATGAATAGCTATATTAATGGTAAGTTAGGCATCATACAAATTAAAATTGTTAATAAATATGTTGATATATATAGAATATATAATTCATAAAAATTGTCTTCAATGATGATGCAAAGGTGACCAAGCAATAATTCTTATAAAAAATAAAAGGCATGAATGAGAAGGTAAGATTAAAACATTTAAGGTTTAACCAAGCAATAATTCTTATAAAAATGAACTTGAATTCATATGAAAGTTGTAATGCTAGCTTGAAAGCCTTAAATACTATTATATGATTGAAGTTCACGGTACCTAAATACTTGTCTAAGTCTTTCATTTTATCTTAAGAGCTTCAATTTTTGCCTAAATCCTTAGATACTTCTCTTATTATGTCATTGTTAATTCTTAGAAATTCCTATATGACCTTTAGTTTTTTAAACCCTAAATACCTTTCAACCGTTTTAATTGTTAACTTATAGAAACCTCCTTAGTACCTTCAATTAAGAAGACTAATGTTGATGCTAGTTTTGGATGATTAAATGTCATAGATATATCGCATGGTATTTTTCCCTTTTTCTTTTAAGATTAATTTCTTCATGATATTTTATTTTATTTTTATTTCTTGATTGTGTCGTACGTTGTGAATTGGATTAGTATAGAATATGCGATTTAAATATGGACTGAATTGAGAATATACATATAATATAGAGACCCAGGTTCAGTTGTGGTTACTGTCCGATATAGAAGTGTAATTTTGTTGTAGGATTCTTTCAGAAGGGGGATGTCCATTTTATAAGGAAAACTCTGCCGAATTTTCAATTGAGTCCTCGTAAAATGTGACATCACCGTTTTTAAATTAAAACAAGAGCTCCTTAGTATTAACTTATGATCATATTGTGGAGGAGACTTATAATTTTGCAAATTATCGAGGATAACACCTGCAGGTTGAATTATTCCAGTATAGCTAATGATGTTGATTGAGTATAATATTGCATGGTAGTTGTTTTAATATATCTTACTTTCTAAACTATGAAGGAATTTGTTCTTAGTTGTAGGAACTCATTGGTTGCCAGTATTTATATTTTGAAGGAGATTTAAGAGAAGCTTTCGCATGTATTGAAATGACATTCTTTTTCTTTTATGGTGTGACAATGTCAACAATGAATGTTCACACATTTTACTGACATTTGTATTAGTTTCTATATTTTTCATTCTACTTCCGTGATCATCATCTTCGTTGACGCACTTCAGGAAGATCCTTTTGCGTGTCAGTTCAGGTAAGTGATTATGTTATTTACTATGTTTTTTAATATTTGGTTTATTTTGGGTTTATGTTTATGGTATGAACTTCTCATCTGAACTTCCTACATGTGTAATTGATTTAAGTTGCACGATGTGAACCTTGTTTGTGGTTTTAACTTCAGTTTATCATTGAAATAAGATAACATGAGTTTGACTTATATTATAGTTCCAATTACTTTAATATGTCAATCCGTTATTTCATTGATTCTTATTCCGTCGTGATTAGCTTCTCTTTACTTTTCATGTCAAAAATTTTTACACACATCTTTTAAAAACTAGCTATATGTTAAAACAAGATATTAAAATAAGTATTCATTTTTTTAATACTTATTAAACTAAGCACGAGTATATATTTAATATAGGACTATTAATATTAATAATCTTCTCGCATATATGATTACAAACATATATATGAGATCTTCAGGATAGGTTCGCTTTTTTAGATTTGAACCCTTTTAACCTTAACCCATAACCTGTGATGATTGCTTATGTGAGGCTTATCGGTGGAAAATACGAGGAGCTTAGGAGTGACCACGAGAATTTTTTGTTTTGAATGACAAGTTGTATTTTAGATGTGAAGTAAGATTTGCCAAATATGAATGATACTAACTCATGATTCACTATTTTAAATTAACAGTTGTGCATAAATGAGTTATGTTGATAGATCTTGGATGTATAGACGATTAACAGCTGATGGTTACATAAATCCTGACTTTGTTGCCAGAGTTGAAACTTTCATTCATTATGCATGTTCTCAACCTGCATATATGGATGGGCCAAAGATCAGATGTCTATGTAAAAAGTGCAAACACAAATGTTTCCTTCCTATTGAAGAAGTTAATGGGCATTTGTTAAGAAGAGGGTTTGTCCCCAATTATTTTGAGTGGACACTGTAGCACCTCAAGGGGTAATCAAGTGGAATTGTCTATTAACTTTAATGAGTTTGAAGGGAGGATTCCATTTAGGACAAATTATGAGGGGCAACTGAAAATCCGTACATTCAAATGGTTTACGATGCAAGCCGTAATACCTTTGAGGAAAATATGGAAAATGTTGAAGAAGAACCTAACCCACAATCAAAATAGTTTTTTGACTTATTACAATCAGCAGACCAAGAGTTATGCCAAATTGTGAGATAATGACTCAATTGTCTTCAATTGCTCGAATATTGAACATAAAGTCTGAAGGGCATATTTCAGACCGTAGTTTTGATAAAATTCTTGAGTAGTATAATGAATCATTACCTCCTGATCATACGATGGTTGATAGGTTTTACAATATGAAGAAACTGGTAAGGGGTCTTGGTTTGCCTGTTGAGAAGATTGATTGTTGCAAATTAGGATGTATGTTGTATTGGAGAGATGATGTGGAATTACAAGAGTTCAAATTTTGTTGTCAACCAAGGTTCAAGCCTAGAAAGCGTTCAATAAAATAGAAATTAGTACCCTGGAAGCGGATGTACTATTTCCAGCTAACTCTGAGACTTCAAAGACTATATGCTTCTGATGCTACTGCATCTCACATGAGATAGCATCATGAACACGAACAGGAAGACGGAATTAAGAGTCATCCTTCAGATGCACTAGCATGAAAGCATTTCAATGACACTCATCTTGAGTTTATAGTTGAAAGTCGTAATGTCAGGTTGGGATTGTCAACCGATGGTTTTCAACGTTTTGGTCAATCCAGCCAGTAATATTCATCATTGCCAATCATAATAACTCCTTATAATTTTCCTCCATGGATGTGTATGAAGGATGCATATATGTTCTTGACAGTGACTGTACCAGGCTTTTCAAATCCGAAGCATAAAATTGATGTTTTCTTACAACCATTGATATCATAATTGCAGCATCTTTGGGAATATGGTGTTCAGACATATGATATGTCTCTGAAACAGAATTTTGTGTTAAGAGCAGCATTGATGTGGACCATTAGTGATTTTTCGGCGTATGCCATGTTGTCTGGATGGAGCACAATAAGGAAATTGGTTTGTCCGTATTGTGGCAAAGATTCTGATGCCTTTTATCAGCCAAATGGGGGCAAAGTGTGTTGATTTGACAGTCAAAGGAAGTTTCTTCCTCCAGATCATCCATTTAGACGCAATAAATAAAAGTTCATTAAGAATAAGATGGTAGAAACACCTCCTCCCCCTTACAAAGCTGGCGAAGAGATTTTGATGGAGCTCGATGAATTAGGCTTGTTGAAAGTGACAGAATTTGAAGCTGATGAAGTTAATAAAAGCATTAGTCAGAACTTTGGTTGGAGAAAACAAAGCATCTTTTGGGATTTGCCATATTGGAAAACTAATTTAATACGTCATATTCTAGATGTGATGCATATTGAAAAGAATTTTTTTGACAATTTGTTCAATACTATAATGAACATTGAAGGGAGGACAAAAGACAATGCAAAATCACGAGCAGATTTGCAACTTTTTTGTAGAAGGAATAAGTTACATAAGGATCTTCGTACCGGTAAATATCCGAAAGCATGTTACACTTTGGACAAACAACAAAAGGAAATATTGTGTAAATGGTTGAAAAGTACAAAGTTTCCCGATGATTATGTTTCAAACTTGGCAAGGTGTGTGGACATGAGGAAGTACAAATTATTTGGGTTGAAAAGTCATGATTGCCATGTGTTTATGCAAAAGCAAATTACAATTGCATTTCAGGAGTTGCTACCGAATAAGGTTTGGGAAGTGATAATAGAAATAAGTTTGTTTTTTAAAAGTTTAACATCATCCGAAATCAACTTCACTGAAATGGGACTACTAGAAAGGGAGATTCCAATAATTTTGTGTAAGTTAGAAGGAATTCTTCCTCTAAGCTTCTTTGATTGTATGAATTATTTACCTGTGCATGTAGCACACGAGACAAAACTAGCTGGTCTAGTTCAATATCGATGGATGTATCCGTTTGAAAGGCTAGTCAAATTCAACCTATTGTAATTAAAGTGATAACATGTTGATAACATGTTCTAACTATAAAAGTGAAATAACAATCTTGTCTAATTTAGGTATTTGCATTACTTGAAGAAAAATGTCAAAAACAAAGCTAGAGTTGAAGGTTCGATATATAATGCTTATTTAGTGGAGGAAGCTAGTACATTTTTTGGACATTATTTTGAGTCACATGTTCACACAAAAGAAAGAAAAGTTCCTCGTAATGACGATGGGGAGGAATGAGTGTCTCTGATGATAACTTATCCATTTTCACATATCATGGGCGAGCATATGGACATGCAACAAGAAGAATGTTAACAGAGCAAGAAATTTAGGCTGCTCATAGTTACATTTATTGAACTATGAAGAGGTTCAACCTTTCATGCAGTAAGTTGAACATGGTTATGTCAGTTTTTAAATTTTGTCGTGTTTATAACTAAAATACATAATCATGTTTTTAGATTATACGAGGCATTGTTACGCGAGATCATCCCAAACAGCACACAGGATGAAGTAAATAATGAGGTTGGAAGATAGTTTGCACGATAGTTCGAGAGATATATAAGTTTCCATTAAAAAATATTCTCATAATTAAATTATAAGATTTAAGTGTTGAAATAACATTATACTCATTGATATGATAATATCTTTTTATGTAGGCCTTCGAAAATCCAATAGAGAACAAGTTCATTTATGACCTTGCTAAGGGACCTTTGCGAACTGTTAAATTGTATCCGGTATATTTCGTTAATGGATACAAATTTTATACTAAATCTCATGGTCATAGAATGTCAACAATAAACAGTGGAGTTTTCATACAGGGCGAAGTGCTGGATTACTATGGTAAAGTAATTGAGATACTTGAAGTTGAGTACCCTGTATTGCCAATTAAGCTAACTGTGATATTTAAGTGTGATTGGTTTAACTTGACTCCAAATGTTGGAACAAAAGTGTATAGCCGATACAATCTTGCTAAAATCAACAGCCGAAGAAGACTGAGACAATTTGAACTTTTCGTGTTGACTATGCAAGTGAAACAGATGTGTTATGTCCCTTTTCCCAGCTTACAACGAGATAAGTCAGATTGGTTGGCAGTTTGCAAAGTTAAACCTAGAGGGAATTTTTAATCACATGGAAAAGGAGAAAAGAGAATTGAAACTAAAGCGTTTCAGGAAGATGCTTATTTTATAAATGCATCTGTCACATATGATGATAATGAACCTTTGAACGATCCATCTAACGAATATGTTGACATTTCATCTGGAGAGGAGGATGAGGGTCAGAGATCTGAGAAGGAGCCGAATTTTGATTCTTATTCTTCAGAAAATGAAGATGATGGTAATTTACAATTAAGTGATGATAGCGATTAATTTATGTTTGTATGTGAATAATTTATTCGACAAAGAAGATCATTTCAAACTTTTCAATATATTGTATGAAATATTTAATTCTAATTCTTAATCAAGGAATGTTGACATGACGTCTAGTGCACGATGGTAGTAATTCATTCCGTTGGAAGGAATGTGGGAAAATTGTCCCTGCCGAAGGATTACACAATGCAGCAAAAATCCCCACTTCTTTAAGTAATGATCGTTTGCCTTCCATGGTCAATCTTCTGCTTCAAGGTGTATAGTATTATCTGAATAATTCCACTTTCTTTATTATGTACATCTAATTCCCTTTTATGAAGATATTATATTTATTAACATTTGATGGTATAAACTACATGTTTTAAGCTTGCTTGCATCTCGAAGATGACATGTATGCTGAAGAAGACAGGGGCAATGACACAATGGTCGATGAAGGATTAGGAAAATCAGTTGCTTTGGAAAAGTTGCCAAATGCACATAGCTCGTCTGTCAATTCACGGACGTATGAGTTTTCGTGATAGGTTCGTTTAACTAGTATCAAATCTAACAATATGTTCGTTCTATACTAATTGTGTTGTAGGTAAACTTTTTCCTACCGTTTCATCTACAAGTTTAGCAATAGCGGAAACACTATTGCAAGAAGGTGTTCAAAACCTTACACATGAGGGAAGAACTTTCACTGTTTCCATTGGTGCGTTCGAACACGTCAGGACCCTTCTTAGGAATCCAGCCATCGGGGACTCATTTACCTTCACTGACTCTCATGTCACTTGGAATCCAACTAAATAATTATTTCATTGTGATTTATTTCTGCAATACACTAGACTCAGCTTCAAACTTATTACATTATTGTTCTATGACTGTAACAATTATATTTCTAATTGAATTCAAAGTTTGTACTTCAATATAATATTCAACAAATCACAATAACCTATTATAACTATTCTGTAAAGCATTGTAATAGTTCAAATTCTTATATTTCTACAAACCGCATTAAACAAAGAATTTCAGGTAGAAATATGAAATCAAAGAGACAACGTGATGTAATGCAGCCCAGGTTCAGGTGCATATTCAGCGGTACTTACTGTGAGGGTGGACCATCACAATCTCCAGCTGCAACAAAATCACCACCTCCACCTTCAGAGCCTCCAATTGCAGTTGAAGCATCACCTGTTGCTCCTGATGTTTCACCATCCACTACTCATCTATCATCCGCTACCCCTATGGCGGATGCAGGAGACGATCGCCTGCCTGGAGCTGAGGGACCTGATGGAATAAAATATATCATATTAGTCAATGCGATGTAAGTGACATCGCATGAAACACTATATATGTTTATCATTTTTCCAAATTGTATAAAATTATTTGTTCTTCTATTAGGTTTATTCCATCTGAATCGTGTTCCAGACATATGACATCTACATTTAAGGAGAGGATTGATCCTGAGGGTTATGTATGGAAGAAGATCTCTCAGGCCACAAAGGCATTTTACTTTCAAGAGTTTAAGGTATACGTATGGACATAATTTCCTTTTTTTCATTTATTTGTAAACATTAATTACATAAATAATAGTAGATTATAAGTACTCAAATGTTTTCCTTTCAATTTCAGAAACAATTTTACTGGGATTCGGGTATCAACAGGGTCATATATGGTTTATGGGAGAGGCGATCTCGTACACGTCATCGCAACTTTATTGGTGCGATACACAAAGTTAGTGTACAATCGCCTTTTATTTCTGAGGGCATATGGAGTCGTTAGCAGGAGTACTGGGCATCACCTAAGGCAATGTACATATCAGGGCGTAACTTGACAAATAGACGTGGAGGCCCAAGAGGAGACAGTCTTCCCATTCATACGGGAGGATCAATTACCCACTACGAGCATGCAGAGAGACTTGTAAGTATCTAGCTATTACACATATTTTGTAATTATTTACTTTGTTATTTTTCAATTTAAATTAATTTGTGAATGTTGTGATGATGGATAATGATCATGGTATAAAAGTTTGGTGCCATATATGGTTGTGGTTAGTTATTTTCTTTGGTCAACAGGGAGGAATATCATAAAAATAGAGAAAACTCTACCGAATTTTTTATAAATTCTACTCTAACTTAGAACATTTTATTGTTATGTAAGAAAAGTCTACGGGCGTAAGACCTACACCCCGTCAGTTGTTTTTGCATACTCACACTAAGAAGCATGACGATGTGACATTCGTCAACAGTCGATGTAGAGAACTAAATGTATGTGAAATTCATGGTTTAATATTCATTCTTAATAATTATCACTTACTAATTATAATATAAGCATTGCCTCCTAATAGGACCAAATACAACAAACAATTCAGCGACAATCTTAAGAAGAACAACCTGTTGATGAAAGCCAGGCATATTTTGCTGTAGTGGGTGGTAGGGACAGTCGTGGAAGGATCTTCGGGCTAGACTCATTTGGGAACACATGTTATTTGCAGTCCTTTATGTCCAGTACAGCAGCATCTTCTACACGGCCGACAGTAGAACGTATCCATAACCTTGAGAGCACAGTGCAGAACTTGATGGAGGTAATAACTAAGCTCCAAAATGACATGGAGCAGATGAGGGGGAGGGGTACAGACTCAGACCATCCGCGCTCACCAGCACAATAGGATTGTTGTAGTCATTTGGTTTGAATTGATGTACAATTTAATGTTTTTATTATCAGCTACGAAATCTTTTTCAATTAAAACTTGAATTCATTTTTGGTTTAAACAAAATCAATTTATAAACAAATCACAAAATTATGCGTGGATAATTTATAGCTTTTTACATTGAAATCAAATTTGACGTCAAGAATTTAAAAACAATTGGCATTCAACAAGTCATTTACAGAGAGTTAAAGATGACCTCAGCAAGCGTACAAGAGCGGTAATAGGGGATGCATTTCAAGAATGAAAATAATTACCGACGGAAATATACTTCCGTTGGTAAATTAAGTGAAAATTACCGACAGTTATTGGCAAATTGTCGGTATATGTTTAACGTTTTTACATCACATTCACCGACGGTTATTGGGAAACCGTCGGAAACACCGGAAACCTTGACCGACGGTTATTGGCAAACCGTCGGCAAATGCACCGACGGTTTATCATAAATCGTCTGTAGCTACACAGATGAAATCGTTTCTTTCCGTCGATCAATATACCGACGGAAACAAGATTCCATCGGAACAGTTTACCAACCGTAGATTCAGCGACGGAATCGCCCGTCCGTATAGACCGTCAGTAATATAATTTACCGACGGAAAGTTAAAGTTTTTCGTCAGTAATTTCCGCCAGTAAACACCATTTTTCTTGTAGTGTAAGAGGTGTAAATAAGGCCAAATTTCTCTTGATTCATGGCTAGACATTCTATTAGATTTCTTTAAATAAAAGATAGGAATCGACAAAGAGCTTTCCTTCACCATGAAATTGGAGTAAAACGGGGTCGTTATATACCAGTCCAATCTCTAAATGCATTTGCAAACAATTTTTCTATCAATGCTAAGTTCAAAAATGGATAAACGGGAATCAATGGACCAACTTCCCATATAAACATTGTTAGACCACAATCCCAATCCAAAGAATAAGGACATGTACACTTGACTTCAACGCCCGATTGGAGTGTTTACTAATGAGATTTGCCGGAAAGTACTAAGAGGAGGGGGAGAAAAAGTAAATTGCCATAGAGTTACGTGGAACAAGAACTTGATTCCCAAGGTGTCCTTATTGTGGCTACTCATCAAGGAAGGCCTGTTAACCAAATACATGTTGAATTTTCTCAATATTTCTGATATACGTGTTATATATAAGGAAGCCAGAGAAATCGCTACTCACATTTTTCTTTGATTGTAATTACAAAATTTGAATATGGGACAATTTGCATGATCCATGCCTTATTGACTAAAAATATTTTAGTTATTGGACATTTTAGGATGGTTGATACTAGATGAAATAATTAAGAAGGGAGTATGGTTATGATTGTCATAAATTCGGGAGTAAGAATATACAAGATCTAGGAAGAGAGCAACACTAGATGTTTTAAATGGTTTGGAAAGCTAAAAACACAAAATCCTTACAGAAACTATACAGTTGTTCAGAGAGCAACTCATACTCGATTAAGAGGTAGGAAGTTGTCAATGAAGTATGCCAAGAGCATGGAGCATTCTCGACCAAACACTTATAGGTTATCAAAGGACGAAAGTAACACCTGACTTAGAAAACATTAGAGGCTGGAGCTAAAACTGGAACGTGAAACTAAGGCTAGAGCTAAAACTAGAACGTGGAACTAAGGGAGTGTTAGAAGAGCTTGCTATAACTTAGTGGTTATGGATGTTGTTACAGAGAGTAGTTAGGTTTCTCTGTGGAACTTCGTACTTTGAAATCATAGGAGTTTGAGATTCTTGATTTATACTACTTTGCAGTTTTGACTCCTTGGAATTTTGGTAATCAATATAATTATTTACTTTCCCAAAAAAAAAAAAAAGTCTTCACACGTTTATATGGCAGTTGTCCAAAGTTGTCCTCTGGAGGCCATGTACTGTGACTAAAATGTTTGAGAATCAAGGAGTCAGGGGTCTTCCTTGAAAGTTTTTTTATGGTTATATTCCCGAGATGAAGAAGCTGAATCAGGATGCTTATCAACGAGTACTGGAGTTCGAGTCCAATGACATCATTCCCAAGGCTCAACCCTTCTATCACAAATGGTCCTGTCAATACGGGTACCTGCAAGTACATGTTTTTATTCATGCACGTCTTGTACTGTCCTAAGCAATTTATAATAGAATGCGTCTTTTTGGAGATCACAGGACAGACGATACTGTACTGGATCGGGACGGAGCCAAGACTTGTCCGACACTGAACTAGCCAAACAAATACTGTCAAATAAATTTGGATTTTATGTCAACCCAAGATGAGACACTTGCTGATAAGACTCATTGGGAATGGATCGATTTTTATAGATGGAGAAGACTGGGCCAGGCACAAAAGAATTGTCAATCCTGCTTGCTCCATTGATAAGCTCAAGGTCTAAGCCTTGATAATTTACTCAAGTTATAGTGATTTATAGTGTTTAATTTGTTTTTGTCCAATCTGTAACTGTGTTGAAAGGTTACTCAAGTTACAACTGATATAATATCGCATACAGCCTTTGGCAGTAATGTACTAGGGAAAGAAGCCTTCAGAGCCGAAGAAGAGCTTCAGAAATACTCTGCAGCTTCAATGGTGGACATATTTATCCCTGACAGCCAGTTACTCGTCTTCAACTTCTTGTTTTAAAATTAAGATTCGTTGTTCTTGTTTTTCACTTCTTGCCCATAATTGATTGTTGTCTTTAAACAATGGTTCTTTCAGGCATCTTCCCACACCATCCAATATTCGGATATGGAAGTTAGAGATGAAGCTGAAGACGATCCTGGAACAGATAGTGAGCAGTAAATTGAAGTCTCATGATGGAGATGACATACTCGGGATAATGATTGGAGGGTTAAGAAGTTCCGACTCTAAAGATAGTCCAAAGCTGAACGTGAAGGAAATAATGGAGGAGTGCAGAACATTCTTCTTCGCTGGGCACGAGATCTCCTCCGACTTATTAACTTGGACGATGTTCTTGTTGTGTAAGCACCAAGAATGGCAAGACAGAATGAGAGAAGAGGTTATGAAAGAATGTGGAGAGGCAATTCCTGACGCTGACATGCTATCCAAATTAAAACTGGTAATTACATCTGCTATCTGTCATAACAAATCCGACAACAACTAATCTGGCTCTTGCTGTATATCTATGTATGGACAGGTGAACATGGTTGTGCTGGAATCTCTGAGGCTTTTGAGTTTTTCGTTTGATTATGCTGCCACTGAACTTTCAGATTTTGTGTGACAGTGATATTTATACTAAATATTGTTCTTGCTTAAACATTATTTGGCTATCATTTGAATGACTTCAAACATCCAAAATCCATTCGTGGAATACTAAATTGATGAAAATTATCATTACAATGTCCTAAATGTAATAGTATACAGTTTACAATTATCGTGATTTTACGGAATAAAGTTCACAAACTCGTAAATTATTTATTGAGAATAAGTCGCTGCTCAAACCAAACAACAGTTGCATCAGACCAATTATAACAATTGGTAATATTGGGAGAAGAATTATACATTCCTAATTTAGTCTACCAAACAGTTACCATTTTGGGCTACTCATGCTTTCGTCAGTTAAAGAAAAAGTAACTAGTAAAGAGCATTAATTTCCTTCACTATCCAGGCCAAACCCAATTATAGTATGTACCAAACCTACCATGTACATTCCAAACTTCCAGAAGTGAACACGACTTCATTCGCCGGCAGCATCTTCTCCGTTATTGGGACACTCTCGTTCGTTACCGAAGACGGCATCAAGCTCCGGTGACGTGAACAGCTGAACGTTCAGGACGTTAAACTTCTTTGCGCCGTTATCTTTATCAGGGAGCACGACTTTCCGTTTCCTAGGCGCCGGAGGACACGTCATGAAGTCGGGAATTCTGTGCTCCTTTGACGTCGGCGTAGTACACTCCTCCGCGGACGTTCCTTCTTGATCGGGATTGACCGTTAAACGCGCTTCTTCTTGTTGTTCTTGCTCTTTAAGTTCATCTTGTAGAACGAGTCTTGAGAGCTTTTCGGACAATGTAGGGGAGTAGTCTTCTGGTTCTTCTTCTTCACGGTCACAGATCAGTGCCATTCTTACCTCAATCTAGTGTAACTTTCTAATCGGAGAAGTTAGACCGTTTTGGGTGTGCAGTGGAATAGACGAAGAAGAGTGGTGTGGTAGTGGCCAGTGGGGTCACGAAGAGGGGATTTTATTTTTTCTTTTCTAATTTTATGTTGGTTTTAATCGTGCGTATGATGAGTATACTTTCATGCAGTTGCAGGCTTTTTATACTTGGGCTTTTTATACTTGGGCCTTTCAAAGTAGATTATGTAGAAATTGCTAGGTAACAAAGGCCCAAAGTCTATTGGCGTGATTTGCAGATTATTGCATCAATTCGGAGATTTATCCGGTGCGCATTCAAAAGATAGCAGTTGCGGGTTACTCAGTTTTTTTTTAAGATTTAGGTTTTATATATTTCTACTTTTATATATTTTTAATAAATGCAATTGATTGTTGTATAAAATATTATATTGGGATTATAATATAATAAAATTGGATAAGAAGAGAGATTTCGTTAGAAAATAGTTTAATTATAAAAAAAATTATGTTACTATTTATCTCCACATGGAATTTCAATAGAATAATGGAAGATAATTAATTAATTAATTAAGCAGCTTCAATCAGGGTATTTTTAAGAATGTATACAATGACATGAGCCATAAAAATCTGTTAAAGAAATCTTCCATGACGTGAAGCGTGAAAGAATTTTTAGTTTGATTAAGACTCGTTTAATTGCCCTACCAAAATCTCCAAGTACTCAGAACAAATACATATCATTATGCCTCATCACATCCCTAATTATCGGCTAAATTTGTATCAATGATGTAACTTGTAATGAAAGTGAGACTCTCATCCCACACTAGCTAGTTTACAAGCAACAAGTGATTATTCCAAGTCAAGTGGAGTAGATCCATTATTCTAAACGTTTCATCGTCTAACTAAAAATAAATTTGGGTAAAGCAAATCATCATTTACGTATCCTTTAATTTAGAATTTGTAAATTTTAATTAAAAATTAAAAATTCAAATTAGAATATACAATAAGGCTTAAACTTAATTCATTTAAATAAATTTTAATTCAAATCATCTTAATCTTATTAATTGAATTCGATCAAATATTTAAAATTGACATATAAAAAGTACCTTGATTAGGCCACATAGTGCTTGTACTAATCATTGGAGGTATTGAGATAATGTGACGAAGATGAGGTAAGCATTATCAAACAACGAAAAGGACCACTCGAGATTGTTCTTTCCATATTGGAATGATTAAAGATAATAAGAGTTCATTAAAGGCTTAATTAGAGTACAAAAGACAAGTGCATGTGCTAATGTTGAATCTAATTGTTAAAATTAAAAAATAAAATGTGGGATACATTAAGCTGCCTTGTCGAGTTGAATAGACCTTCCCTTCTCTTCAAGTGGAAGATGGGCTTTTGGTTAGTCTAGGAGGAAGGAACGTGAAGTGCTGCGAGTGGGACATAGGATGATATAGGTGTGTTAATCTTGGTCCGTTAACATCAAGTTCCAAGCTCCTATCATTTCATCCTTGTCCAATAGCAACTAGGAAATTAATTATTAGCGAATTTACTGAGGACTAAGCACAATGTCTAATCCCATTATCCCTAAAGTATATGGTTGATATTTCTTGTCAATTGGGTGACATCCCTTTTCACAAAGAGATGAATGGATAGAACTTGTAAGTATGAGATTTTCTTATGTTCAATGACATCTCAAGTATTGTTAGCTTCTCCCAGATTTCGAACGACAAGTTGATTAGTTGTAGTATCTTCAAATTGCGTTATCTTTTTTGCTTTATGCAGTCACTAACGTCTCATCACCAAAACTCTTCGTATTCAAACTTAAGTTCATTCCTTACTGAAACTTTTAGTCACTCGAGATGTTAGAAAGACAATATAATTAAGTCCACTAACGCTTATATGCATGAACTGTGAAAAAAGTATACTCTTATATCCTTAAAATCAAAGTCTCGTTATAAATTGTTTGAATTTACAACAATATTTAGTGAAAGTCTGCTGAAATGCGAAATTTAGAGAGATCCAATAATACGCAGTCTTCCACCTACAAAGTCCGACGTAAAATATTTGGATTTGAGGTTAAAAAATCACAATATATTAAAAAGTTTGTTAGCTTATCAATGAAATTATACTATTTTAGGGGAAAATGGGGCACCCATATTTACATTCTTATCAAAACATTTTCTTGATAAATTTGAAAGCCAACAAATCATTTATCTCTTTAATTATGTCTCCATGGTTGATAAGATTAGTAATGTTATGTTTTTTTTTTTTCATATTTTACGACCCAAAATTGTCATGTTTTGAAAGAGACCATCACACTCAAAAATAGGGAATTGCTTGCCCTTACGTTTGGGAGTAATCATGTCAAGGTTGAAGAAGTCGATATCACAAAAACCTAATGAAATCCACACACTGTGGTTGGATGAAAGGAATTAGAAACCGACCCTCATATCATTGGGAGAGTTTAGAAGGATAGATAAGTAGAGAATGGAATTGCATCTCCACCATTTGTTTATCCCTTCCAAGATAAGAAGAAACTACAAAAGAAGAGAAGTTTCAAGTAGTCAAAACCATGAATTGGTGATGTTGGAGTGAGGCCAGTCGTGTGGACAGCGATGCAACAATAATTTCTTTTGATTTTCTGGCCTTTAATTGGTAGAGAAAAGTAAGAGATCACACAAGTGTCACCATCTTGTTTGCCTACTTTGATGTCAACCGGATGATTGCATATCTCGACCAGACCCCATTCTCGATACTAAAGGACCGTGCAGGTCATAATGCAATGAACTAGCGAATTCCCAGTATCGTCTCTAACCGGCCTCGTGTAATCTCCTTGTCCCAAGAAACTTAGAAAATAAATTTGGACCCCAGCAATCTCATGGACACACCCGTTACCAAAAAGAAAAAGAACTTGGAAAATGATCGTAGATAAGAATATTCGAATTTTTGTTATTTTATTTTGTTTAAATTACATACTCAATGATACACACTCCAATAGCTGACTTAAGATCTAATTACCGTTTGAAGGTTGTGACAAATCAAATACAAATGCTAAGAAAGTTAAAGTTGAGAGCTTATTTGCAAATATAGGAAAATTGGTTGTCAGAACATAATAATTGTGTTGGGCGAATTCAACGGAGAGAGGATGTAGTCGGGCCGACCACCAATAAATCGCTGACAGCCAAGAGAGTGAGGGAGTTGACGTGGAGGTAGTACGGCGAAGATATGACGTTGGATTTACAGTTGGCTGAGGTTAGTTGCTGGGTCCCACCCATGTCGACGCACCCGTGTAGGTTACGCGCTAGAGAAATTAATTTTTAATTTTGAGGATTGGAATAAAAAAGGTATAAATAAAAGAAAGGAAGACAACTGAACGGCTGATGCTTCATAGGGCAATCATTGGAACCGTTACGACTGATATCTTCATTGTTCACTTCATCGCACCAATTTGGTGGTTTGTGGGTCCTTCAGACACCGGACATCTTCCCCTTCGTTAGGCTTTTTCTTACGTTGTAATTGGAGAACCACAAGTAATGCATCGCTTGATATTGGAAATCTTCATCCTATATCATCTTTCTTAGAGTTTGAGTAATAGATTGATATAAATATTTATTTATTCACTCACTTTTAAATTAAATTAAATTCAAATTTTTTATTTTTTAATCAAAAAATCTTTAAAATACTTGCTTCAATCACTTTTACGAGCATCATTTTTTATTTTATTTTCTGAAAAATAAATAAACCCATATATGGGAGAAATTAAAACATACGATTTAATTCATTAATTAACATATTGTTTTACAAATTTAATGTGGGAGAAAGCGATAGCTTGCACATTTTGAAAGTAAAGTTGGAATTTAAAAAAATGACTGCATGCATGGGAAGTTTCGAAAGGGAAAAAGTGAAATTGTTACCCAAATCGGCCAAACCAGTTGTGAACAGCTGCTCAGAGATTTGTCCGAGCAACAGCTGACACATTTACTGGTTCATTGTATTAATATTAAAAAGTGATGCTCGTAAAGTCAGAGCAGAAATAAGTTGTAATATTCTATTGTTTACAGTTAACCAAAAGGAAAAAAGGCTATGGTGGGCGATGCAGATGCTTGGCAAAGATTATGCCAAATCATAAGACTAGCTAATTAAATGGAGGCAGACAGGTGCAAGAAGATTAGGGCTGCCATGTGTAAGAAAGGGTTTGCCGACATTCACTGTTCTAATGATGTCATTAAAATGCTGAACACAACTTTCTTTTTTCCCTCGATTTTCCTTCATCCCAAGCAGAGAGAAATGAACCGAGGAAAAAAATTACATGTCAACCCACAAGGCTACTTGTTGGAGAGTAAACAATGGTGGTTGGTTAATTCATTGTGTTGGCTAGTGAGGAGGTAAAGTGAAAGGGTCGATGGTGGGACGGAGAATCTCTCGAGTTACGAAGCATCACTGAGCTTTGCGCATGATTATGGGCTTTTTTTAACCTGTTGACAATGAATGAATTAGTGGATGGATGGTCCACAATTGTTGATGATCAATCAGGGGTTTTTTCATCTTGCATGAGGTGCTCAACGTCACCTCTCTGTCCCTCTCATCTTCATCAGGGTACCCCACCTATGGACGACTAGGATCAGTAGTCCCGCATCACAGCTTTTGCTTGATATTATGTTATTGATGTACGTTATTTGGATACCTTTGTATGGTTCTCCTGCAATTTTCCCACTATATCTCTTTTTGATGATGCTTCTCGCCCGTTTTCATGTACTTGACATGAAGAATGTGACACATCCTTAGATATAACATGACTCGATTTATTAGGATTAATATAGACGAAGACCATAAGGTTACATATCCAAGTTATATAAACAACTTTTTATAAAAATACAAAAAAAAAGACTGCGTAAATCATAACTCTTCTCAGACTTTTGCAAAATGGAAAGTTCTTGTGCACTGAATACGTTGACTTTTTTACTTTATTATAGACTAAGACTGTAATTGTCTGTAATTACCACTATAATATTGTAATTATGTTTGAATTATTATACTTTATTGTAATTGTATCATATTAATAATTAATTACATTTTTAACCTGATTTAAGTTTCAGATCACCTTTAGTGAACAAACTTCACAGAAAAATTTTAATTTTTCGTGATATTAGATTTTGAACTAATGTTTACTTTACTCAAACTAATATTCTCGTTTTGGTTTCGTCCATTCATACTTATAGCATGATCTCAATCTACAAGATAACACCTTGTCTAAGCCTTTGTTTGGTTGGGCTTATACTAGTAGAATTTTTGTCAGTAGAGCTTTTTTCTGTAGATTTTTTCCGAGAAAAATTTTTCTAAAAAGTCAGTTAACTGTTTGGTTATCATTTAAAAAAGAGCATTTTTGAAAAAGTTTCATACAGTAGATTGTTTGGCAACATAAAAATAAAAAGCACTTTTAATTTTAACTATATTTTATTTTATTATAAATATTATTTATAAATATAAATATTATTTAAAGTATATTAAACAATATGCAAAGCACAATATATTAATTATTATATAATTTAAAACTATATGAAACATAAATAAAAATATATCTAACCAAATCTTTTATATAGATTATAAAATAAGTAAACTAATATCGAAAATAAATATTAAAACATATAAAAAAGCCAAATAATATTATATAAATCTAAAATAAACATCTAAGTTAAGTAAATAGTTAAATACATAATCAATAGGAAGATGAGTTTGTGGATATTGTGGGAATTATGTGTAAACCATAAAGGCAAAAGGGACTAAAAAATAGGTTCATTAATTAATCTGAAAAATCTACCTGAAAAAATACTTTTTTGAGAAGCTTCAAATTTGAGCTTCTTAAAAAGTTATGTTGTGGTTGCCAAAAAACTATATCTATCAAAGAAGTGTTTTTTATTTTACAGTGAAACACTCATTTTTCTTTAAAAAGACTTTTGTGCTGAAATAAAATGCACTCATTTTTCTTTAAAAAAACTTTTGTGTTGAAATAAAGTGCTTATTAATCTCCAAAAATCTCTCATCCAGTAGACACTAAAACTAATCAATTTCATTATTAGGTTTATGTGCTTAAGAGTTCACACGTTTTCTTCAACCCTCCCTCTTCACGCTTGCAAATTAACAGAGCATGTCCCGACTACTTTAGCAATTTTTTGCAAATGTACTGCTGCATCGGAACGCCCCCTCTTGGATGGGAAACATACAAGATTTCTCAGCCTATAAGTCGTACTTCCCTTTTTGTCATCACATTAGAACCTTAACAGGGGCAAAATCATTGAGGACATGGCCCTATGGGAGGATTGAATGGACAAATGTCACGTATTAACACAGTATATAGAGGCCCCACCAATAACTAGACCTTATCTAATGCCTCAATAGTTTTCCTCTTTCCACGGTGGGGATAAACATGGAGTAGGCAATTCTTTAATAAGGCTAGTTTCAGGGTGCCTGAGCTTGAAGTGTCTGTCAGCCTAAAATTCAAAGAGGATCCTGCAAAGTTCAACACATTAGTGTAGGCATTGAACCTAGACAACAAAAGGCTAGCTTAGCTCGACCTTAACTATGGTCGGAGCTTATCCATCGTCATTCATGCCAACTATTGTAGGCCAATAATTTTCTCCGTACATTCAAAGTTGGGACCTAGACAATTGCCAAATGAAACTTCCAGGAACTTCATAACTTTCGTTGGAATGTCTAAGAAAAGCGACTTCAGCTGTTGACTTGAGTTGCATACGAAGGGAATGACTATTTGCTTCAATCCTTTGACAATGATTCCGTAAATCATAGGATTGGATCAACTTTGGTTCGGTCTAAAATCCTAGAAAAACTCAAAGCCTATGAGAGAATCAAGTGACAGAATCAAGCCTCATACCCACTTGTCTGGAAAAAATTTCTCGTTGAGTTTATGAGAGAATCAAGTGACAGAATCCTCCCAACTACCAACCCTGGAGTAGTAAAGGGGTATGGAATTGTAGTAAGTTGAAACCCTAGAACACCGTGTTCTTACATATTTTTAGAAACAAGTTTTCGGACACGTTGAACTCCCTCTTCCAATCATCCATTTTGCCCTAACAAAGAATATGCAACCAAGACCAAAGCAGTCACTTCTAGTAGCCACCATTCCACAGGCTATAGTTACAACTTGACATCATAAAATTATGACTGGATGCAAGGTAAACTGTAACCTCATCATCATTATCCCCTTCCTTTCGCCCTACTCTTTTTATTAGTTTATAATTAATCTTCTTATTAGAAGGAGGGTTTCTAGAATCTCCTAGACGATTAAAGATAATTAAGACGATAATGGAGGCATTAAGATATTAATTAAAAAAGTTTAAAACGATGAAGACAATGGTTGACCGCTAGGGAACAGCTCATGTGCTTGCATATGATAAGCTCACGAGTACATGATGAGGAAGGGAGATTGAAGTATCGATATATTATTCTGATCTTGTTGGATGTGCGAACTGTGACATTGGTAAGGTCAAGAAAAGACCAAATAATGGTGTTATAACAAGACAAACCCTAATTCGAAATGGAAAGACTTATTCTTTAGGGTTGGCTCGAAGGACTTTCTTATTCATTTCTCCTTCTTAAATTGGTAATTTTTTAAAGAGAGTTGAAGATGCTCTTTGATGGGTATCAATTGTCTGTTTATAACAAGCAGACCATTCATGGAATATTTGCCTTTTTCACGAACCATACATGCAACTACATAATGGACATTTGTTTCCTTTTGGCTTTCTTAGTTTATCTTCTTCATTATACTCACAGAATAATCAAACAACCCTGATCATCAGGGAATCTTTCCTTGCTTTACTGTTAACAAAGTGTATTGATTTATGAGGTATTAATATAACTTGTCCTCCCATTATTGAAGCAATCTGGTTTAATTTTAATCTCACAAATAAATAAGGCTTTCTCAAACATAATTAGATCATTATTCCATTAAACCGTTACATTTTATATGATCTCATACAGTTGACATAGTACAAGAAGCCATCAACCCATATAAATTTCTATACATGAAATGTGTACTTGACATAATTATAGTTCTGTCGGTGGGAAGAAGGTAAACATATAATCAATAGAACTCTACGTACGATCAGAGAGGTCCCACATTTTGTGATTTATTTATTAGCGTCTAAAGATTACAAGTTTATATACAATAATTTAATATTTTATTTATGGCGTTACTCTGAAAATTGAATAAAGAATTAATTTTTAAAAACTAAGCTAATAAAAAGGATGCTTGATTTTTATTAGCAACACTATTATTGTAATTTTATGATTTATTACATAATTTTTTACATGCCAAGAATTTGATAGGCTTTTATTATGGATAATAGATATTACTTATTTTTCCATAAAAAGGGTATTTAGCAATGATTAAAAAACTCAAACGGTTCTGTTAGTATAATTGTAAAAAATTTAAATTACACTATTCAACTTTTCAATTCAATTTTTTTACTTTTTGACTCGATTTACTTTAATAACTCTTGTTATTGAAAGCTAATCAATATATTAATTAATCAGTTAATTTTATAAGTCAATAAGCTCTTATAAATAAAAAATCAATTAGTTTTTATTTAATAATCTTTATTTTTAATTAAACTTCAAATTATTCAATAAAAAAGGGCAATCTCTTTTAATCATAATTTAAATTATTTAATATTTAACCAATTTTATAACGATATAATACTGATTGAATATTTTAAACCTTAATCTTCGTTTGAGCTTATTTTTAAATCATATCATTAGTATTTAGGGCTAAAAACATGCGTGACGGGGGTACCAGTGGGAAGCGGTGTGAAAGGAAAGGAGAGGGGATGATATGTAGGCGTACATAATGAGCTTTATGTAAAAATACGATAAAAAGACAAATAAGTCCTTCAATCATCGGAAATGTCCCTCTCCCTATAATTTCAGACACTCGGGCCCCTTGCAGATGGCGTAGAGATCTGTTTCAAGCACATGCATCTGTTTTGTAGCGTAGTGGGCCCACCGCACCCAATACTGTATCCTATTGCTTTCATCGCAACATTGACCTCATCACTTCTTCTACACCGTCCGATCGTCTTATCTAACCATTTGCATTTGCTCATTCGATCTTTCATCATCAGATCGTGCCGTTGTCATTGCCACTTTCATCATGTTACATGTAAAATATAAATTCTAAAGATGAAAAATACACTTTCCTTGTGTTGTAATTTTTTAAAATTAAAATTCGAAATTTATAAGAAAAAGTTCAATTATTGACATAATTGATTCATTTGAACATGATTAAATTTCTTAATCCCTAATTTAATCTAAATTATTTTATTTGTATACATATTTTTTATTTAAAACTTACATTTAACGAACTAATTACATTAGTTGAATCTGCATTTATTTCTCGTTATTAATTCTTTTAACAGAAATTTTATAAAAAAATGATGATTTTAAATTTTAAAAATATTAAACCATAAGAGAGGTCACGACTTTAATCCAAATAAATAATAAGCCTTCAAAAAACTCATTTGAAGTTTTCATTTATGGTATTTTATTATAGGATGACAATAAGTAACCTTGTACATATTAATTTCAAACACTTATGTAAATTAATAATAAATATTTTATTTTCAACTATTTTATTATAAGATGAGGATTAAAGAATTAGTTGATAGAACAAAGTATAAGAATATTAAAATTTACCTAACCAAAATATACACATCTTTGTGAATTTGAGTTTTTACTGAACATATTGAATTGAATTTCTTAATTAATCAATTGGATTTAATTTCTAATTTTTGGAGTTACTTTGTGATTTCAAAAAGATACTCTTTGTAAAATTTTAATTATTAAAAGAATATATTTAAAATATATTAATCCAAAAAACTACCAATTAAAAGAATTGAATAAAATCAAAAGTAATATACGAAGGTGGAAACACTTAGCTAGGTTTCCAAAAGAAGCCCCTTAGAAGTGGTCGAGTTGGTGGAGTAAGGGGCATAGGATTAAAAGGTCTCGTGTTCGAACCCTCCTATCTACACTTTTTCGATAGAGCCTATCGTATAAGGCTTGCTTAGTGTGGAGTATTTGGTGGCGTAATTTGCAGACTATTGCATTAATTCGGAGGTTTACTTAGTACACATCTAAAAGATAACGGCAGCGGGTTCCTCTATTTTTATATATAAAAAAAAGTTTCCAAAAGAAACTCTTCTTAATTAAACAATAATTAGTAGGGAAGTGGTCCATAGAAACCTTCAAGAAATTGGTTTCCATCTGTGCTTTATACTGTACTTAAGCCTATTTTACTACCGAATCTAATTTCATATTATGTTCTATAGAATTATACGAACTATCATTGCGCTGTAACGTTCCCCAACCCATCATTGAGAAAAAAAAAACAAATATAATCTCAATGCAGAATCATAAATATAATTATTTTAATGACGGACCGTTAAATATTAGTTTTCTTGTCCTATTAAGGACTCCTCTACCGACTTTAGGCTATAATAAAGATGTAGCTATAGTACGGTCTTTTTTCATGCAAGAAGTTTTGGGTTAATTATTATTATTTCATAAGGTTATAATTTTGATGAAAGAAGAGTTCCATCATCACCGAGTCTTTACATATTTAGGAATATGTAATTTTGAATATTTCAACGGTAACAACAATGATACCCTTACATAAAATATACGAGAAAGTCCAGTAATACGTAGCTCTCTCCCTAACAATAGAGAGGTTGTTCGAAATCACCAAATCATTTAATCATTTATAGTCAGTTTTCTGAAGTGCCTTGTAAGTCTAATAATTATTTGTATTATTATTAGATGAAAGATTAAAAAATGAAAAATCAAACTTAAAACAAAAGATGGGTTTTTTTGTAATTTGACAAATGTACAATATACAATTTTTTGAGTAATATTTAGTATAAAAATTGTTTTTGAAATAAATAAAAGCTAGATCTTTTTTTTTTGTTACCCACGAGGTGTCTTAGGTGGGTCCTAATTATAGGAAAGCACCTTTAAGCCATCTACACTTAGACTAATCTCCGCTCGTACTAATAGGTCCCTTGCGGGAGGTAAAGCTCTGGTCTCAAGTTTTAAACGGCTACATATATAAGGAAGGTTCGAATCTACGACTTCACTTAAGTCAGAAAAGTCCCTTACCAATTTATCACCGTCTTGGGATTAAAAAAGCTAGATCTTTAACTATAATTAAAACTAAACTTGTGTATCCAGTTACGCCGAGTGCAGGGTGATGTGGATGGTTAAGAAGAACAGAAATGTATCTAAACATGGAATTATCTTGAGCGAAGAGAAGAATTCTAAGTTGGTAGTGTGATAAGACTACGACTAAGTGGTCACCTTCAATATAATTAATTTTACAGGTGGATTAGCATCCGTTTTGGACATTTTCGTATCAGTTGAGTGGACAAGGAATCAATAGACGTAATTTCACAAGAAGCTGAAAAGAGAAAAAAAATAGAGAACCGTTATTTCTGAAGTGGAAAAACACGGCTGGTTATGGTAATTCGCAAGAACAAGTGGAGTTTATCAGAATTGGGAACACATCATTATTTTGTAGAGAATATGACCAAATCGATTTAATTCTTTCCACGTAATGATGAAACTTTTGCAAGTGATCATAACTTGGAAGGAATTGGCCAAAACTGTCCCAAAGTAATTAGATTTATCACAATTTATGAAATTAAGATGCTCCTTTCAATCATGAAATGGAAGTTGTAGCTAAAAAACACTGGGTTAAGAAGAAAGGTATGGCTTAAACATCGACTGTGTACTGAAAATTACCCCTCTGGCTCAGGCCACATAAATTCTGTGCCCTTTGACGAGATGTTAGTAACTCTGTCTATGGAGAAAATTAAAAACATAAGCTTTTTTCATAATGAAAGAGGAGAGAAAACAGAGTGACTTTTCACACCTTGTGACTGTGACTTAGCTCCCTTGGAGCTTAACTCCTATATTAATTCAACGCCCTTTCTCAGCTGATGCTTCATTTGTCAGCCTCTTTTTCAACTCTCTCTCTCTCTCTCTTCCAGTTTCTGCTTACATATTCTCAGCCAAAGCTAATCCATTGAAAACAAAAATCTGTTTGCAGAGCTACCTGTTCTAGTTGCTGAAACTTGGTCTAGGAATCAGCGAAAAGTTTGCTGCTTTGGGAAAGCTGTCTCATCATCCCTCATTGCGGGTGGGTATTGCTTGAAATGGGGAGGCACTCTTGCTGCTACAAGCAGAAGCTCAGGAAAGGACTGTGGTCGCCAGAGGAAGATGAGAAACTTTTGAAGCATATTACCAAGTATGGTCATGGTTGTTGGAGCTCTGTCCCCAAACAAGCCGGTAATTTAGACATCAATGTTTTGCTTTTCTTGATAATGTTATGTAGGAAAGAGGAAAACGGGAACTTATATTCATGGGATTGTTTGAATGTTGCAGGTTTGCAGAGGTGTGGAAAGAGCTGTAGATTAAGGTGGATTAACTACCTGAGGCCTGATTTGAAGAGAGGTTCATTCTCACAACAGGAGGAGAACCTCATCGTTGAGCTTCATGCCGTACTGGGAAACAGGTACTATTACTTCTCCTGTTTCAAAACAATTGGTTCTTATTTGTGAATTCTCTTTCTTCATTATCATTTAAGAAAATTTGTTTCTTTCTGCATGATTACTTAGGTGGTCTCAAATTGCGGCACAATTGCCTGGAAGGACAGACAATGAGATAAAGAATCTGTGGAATTCTTGCTTGAAGAAGAAACTTAGGCAGAAGGGCATTGACCCTGTTACTCACAAACCACTTTCAGAGGTTGAAGGCGTAGACGACAAGAAGCAACCTGCTAAAGAGAAACTCTCTGCTTCAAGTGAACTGAACCTCCTCAAAGCCGATAGTTCTAAGCAAGGAGATAGCAGACAATCTTCAATTTCTCCGCAGGGTTATCGATTGCATGAGGAAGGTTCTCCGAGCTCCAAAACCATAAGTACTGGTAACAGCAACACTATCAACAGAAGTAGCAACAGCAGTTTGATGGCACCAACAAGCAACAAGGAGCTGTTTTTGGACAGGTTCGGTACTTCCAACCATGAAACTACTACAACCAATTGCCGACCTTCGGATTTCATGGGACAGTTCCCTCTTCAGCAATTGTCAAATGCTAGGCTCACAACAAATTCAATCCCTTCTCTCTGGTTCCCACAAACCAGCAAGAGTTTTGACATGAATTCTGATTTCTCTTCTAGTGCAATGCCTGCCATTCTTCCCTCAACAACAAGTGCATTTCTTTCTACTTCTATGGCCTACAAGCCTTCTGTCAGTCTTTCTTCTGTTAACCCTTCGGTCCCATCATTTGCAACCAGCAGTTCTCGGTTCTGGGAAGCTCCAGCGAACAATGGTAATGGCAGTAGTGGAAGTAGTGGAAGTGGAGAAATGCAAAGCAGCAACAGCTTCTTTGAAAATACCATCTTTTCCTGGGGATTGGGGGATTGCAACTCAACAGATAAAGAGGGTCAAAACCATCTAATAGAAGGCCATCAGGAGGACATCAAATGGCCCGAATGCCTTCAAAATCAATTGCTAATGGCTGCTGCTTTACACGATCAAAATCCTCAATCTTTAGACAATGAGATGAAATCAGAGACACATTTTCTGACAGGAAATTCAAGTGGTCTGTGGCCTCATAACCAGCAGCAACAAGAGCATATGCAAAATTCTGGTATGGCTCAAAAGGAGATTCAGAGACTCACAGCAGCCTACGGACATATTTAGTTTGGAAAAAGGTGCCGGTCCAATTACGAAAAGAAACTAAAGAGGCTTGAACAAATGCTCTTTTCTTCAATTACAGGTGTGTGCCACAGATTTTTCTCCTCTTGTATATAGGTCTGATACAAAACTCATTTCTCCAATTCTCTCTGGTTTTCCAATATAAATTGTGAGAGGACTATCCTTCTTGTCGGTTTTCCACTCCTGGGTTTGGGGTAGAATTGCAGAATAAGGCGTGTTTCAATCCGTGTCTTCTTTTACCTCATCGCTATGCATTAGTTACTGTCATAAACAAATCCACTGAAAAAGAAAGATATTTTGTTAGATTTAATCAGGAAGATTGTTTGGCGAGCAAGTGGTCTTTCACATCTTACATGGAGCTCCAACAGCTTATCCAAATATCTCAGTTACAGCATAGAAAACTGAAAGCAATTAATGCGAAACCCTCAAAGATTAAACCTTTTTTTTCTCCCACTAAAGGTTTCGCCAATTTTTGCTATCCAAAAGACAAGAGACGATTAATAATCACTTTCGCAACAGCTTTACGACTTTCTTTTCATTTCCTTTGATTTTTCAAGAAATTAGTAATTATCTGGCTGTCTTATCTTAAGACATCTTCTAAAATATCCTCAATAAGTTTGCTTTCCTTGAGTTGCAAGACTCCAGGAGCTATCCAACTGCGCATCTCTCAATGGTGGATCACGCGCCATAACTTAAAAAACACGCGCTAGGATGCCTGTGCATATGTGCAAATGCACAAGGCAAGACGACGAGAGAGTGCATGTTGAAGGCAGGAAAAGGGAACCCCACAATTGAACTGAGAGTTGCTAACTTTCTGGTCCGTACAAAGAGATTGTGACCCCTGATCTAATAAGGGCTATGTGCAAGGTTACGTCTTGTAGTTCCTTCGAGACGGTACATTATCCTAAGAAGCACTCTCATAAAGCAGGCAGGAATCTTCCGATTCAAGTAAAAGAATAGATCAATTCAGTCAATTTTACGGTGAAAATGCAAAGAAGTTGTAGAAATGGTTAATCAAGTGATTGTCATCTGCTTGTCACCATCTGACAGAGCTCTGCAGACTGTAGTTCTGCAAATATCCCCCTTTCCGAGAGCTGTAAGAGGACCGAACATTTAATTTACCCTTTTGGTGATCTTGCTCACAAGGTTACGATTTGCTCGGAACTAGTTGGGAAAATTGAATAGAAGATTAAGGGAACTGTATCTTTTTTTCACTTTTTTTTTTCGTTTATGCTCTCTGATTGGGCGGAGAAAGATCACAACTTTACATACTTTCTAGTTGTCAGCTTTTGAATGTATCCTTCAATTGACTTTTGAGGGATTTTGGTGGAGTAAATGTTGGAAAATCATGACCAAACTTGATACCAATTACGAATTTTTTTTATATTTTGATTTTATAAAAATTAAGATCATTTTAATTGTATGAAATAATTAATACATAAATTATAATAAAGTATGTATCTTAATTTATATTTCATTCTGAAGCTTGATTATTTTCTTGTCGTATCTTTCGAAATATTTACGAAATTGATCCATCTCAACCACCGTAGCCGCACAAGTTTTCAGCCTGTAATGGTATCCAAAGAACAGATTGAGAGAATTCTGTAACTCTTATAGAGAAAGCTAAGCAAGAAGTGCTAGCTTCATAGAGCTTAAGTATATTTATAATAAATTATGGACATTTTAGTAATTTAATTGATTGGTATTTAATTAGAATTATTTGTAATTTTAATTAAAGTTTAATTGAAATAAGAATTTGATTGAAATTAAATTCTTATTTCAATTAAACTTTAATTAAAATTACAAATAATTCTAATTAAATACCAATTATGTCTAAATAAGATCCAATATTTCATATTAATCCTTATTTATGAAATATATCATATTTAATCATAAAGTTTATCAAACTTTACAATCAAGCTTACTTGATTAAAATATCTTTGCTTTCTTCAATCCGTTCTTTATGTGAGATCCATTAGATTTCCAAATATGTTAACAGTGATTGTAAATTATAATTCTAATTTATAATTAGAATTAAATAAATTAAAATTTATTTTTAATTTTTATCTTTAGTTCTCCAATTAAACAATTTATAATCATAGATAAAGATTGGTGTCTAATAACGCATTATGGCCACCCAAATATTTAAGAATGTGGAGGTGGTTTTGACTAACCTTTCTGTACATGATTTTTCTGTGTAATTAAATCATTTTATCATACAATGTTTTGATTAGACACAGTGCATATACTTAATGTCTACTCTATTTTAAGTCTAGTCATATTAGTTTCCTGTCATTAGCTATTGATTCAATTAATGACATTTGTAATTTATTTACAAAATGTCATTATACTTTAGTCAAAGATTTCTTGAATCAATACTAATTGAGAACAATATAACATTCTCCATATTTACTTTATAGTGATGGATCTTATCTTGATCAAACAATTACCTTCATATAGTTCATGCTAATTCTAATGACTATCGATTGAATAACCTATGATTAAATAGGTTATAAGCAGTATCAAAATATAGTCATCCCTATACAAGATAACTTTTAAGACCTAAGTCAAAGGTTCACTTATACAATCATCACAATGAGAATTCTATAGACATATAAGTAATGGATTAAATAGATTTCTTATATCGGGTTAATTCAGTGAACTTATTCTCTAAAAAGCACCTACACGTTTGTTTAACTATTTCCATAAAACCTATGAGATCGACTACTTCTTTTATAAGGAAAAACATAATGTGTCACTATAAGAAAAATTTTATCGATGGAAATTACCGACAGAGAATAAAGAATTTCAATCGAGAAACAAATTTGGCAACAGAAATTTCTGACAGAAAGAATAGTCAGAGAAACAATCGTAGGTAAATTTTAGCGACAGAAATAAGGAATCAGTCAATAAATTTAGTGACACAATTTTGTATTTCTGAATATTCCATTGTTAAATTTGCGACGGATTCTTAATATTCTGTCGGTGAATTTACCGATGGTAAATTGAAAGTTCGTCACTAAATTTACCGACAAACGTATAATATTCCATCGCTAAATTTACCGATCGAAAGCATTATCCGTCGTAAAATTTTTACCGATGAAATATTGTAATTTTTTTGGGAAATATTGCTATGATAAATTTCAACTATCATTTATCACTTCTTACCTGAGTTTTCTGCTGATAATATTTTAATTTTTTAAAATTTAATTTCTATAAATATTATAACATTGATTGATAAATATAAAGTAAACATTATTATGATTGGTAATATAATAAAAATATTATAATATACAAGAATAAGTATCTTGAAAATAAATGTAAATTAAAAATTCATACAAAAACTTAAGAGTAGCAGACTATCAAATACATCCACTTATCCAGAAGCTATGCAAGTGGTGAAGGCAGATGCTCTGAGTGTTGCAATGAGGTCTTATCCCTCCCCTTTAACTCGTCCACCTCTTTACAGAGCTAGATTATGCACTCAATCAGCCTTTCTACTGTGTTCTCAATCTGAACGACTTTCTCATTTGATGCAGATCGCTTACTAAATCTAGTTGTAGTGGAAGTAGAGGATTGCGAATAACATATGTTTGCAAATGAACCTAAGCTGAATATCCTTCCATGACGGTCTTTACCACCCACTGTATCAAGATATGCCCGACTCTCATCAATAGTTTCAGAGTTATGAGACTGTTGTTCAATGCTTTCTTGTATTTGGTCCTATCATTATAATTGATTGTGTTAATAAGTGATAATTTTTAAGAATTAATATTAAAGTATAGATTTTGTCTGCATCGGGTGTTGATGAAGGTCACATCATCATACTTCTTGACGTGAGTGTGTAAAAAAAGTTGGTGTGGTGTAGGATTCCTGCCCATTGACTTTTCCTGCATCATAATAAATTTTATAAGTGAACTACAATTTACAAAAATTTCAGTTGAGTTTCCTCTATTTTTATGATATTTATCCCCTGTTAGACAAAAAAATTAACTCGACAAGATAACCATTAATGGCACCAGACATTGATAACATTATTATTCTCTATAATACATATATATTTTCATTATAAATTTCATTTATCAAATTACATTGAAATCAAATTTCATACACCAAAGTACAAAAATTAGAATATAAGTGTAAAGTTTTGATACTTACAAGTTGAAGTGCATACTCCTGGTGGGTCAAAGATCCTCCAGTGTGTATGAGTAGACTCTTTTCGTTCGGTCCTCCACGTTTGTTGGCAGAATTGCGCTCTAAAATGGACATTGCCTCGGGTGATGCCCAATATTGTTGTCAACGAGTTCGTAATTCTTCAGATATATATGATAGTCATATACCATTCTTGTGCATCAAACCAAGAAAGTCTTTATAACATGTACGAGCTCGCCTCTTCTATACATTACAAATTACGACATCAAAAGTTAAGTCTCGAAAAAAAAATTCTGAAAAAAGAAAATCATACTATAAGTACTTATAAACAACAATATTTATCTAATTAATGTGTAAAATTAGATAAAATAAAAAAAGATAAAAGAATATTTTTTTGCACCTCAAACTCCTGATAATAAAAATCTTGTTTCGCTTGAGAGACATTCTTCCATATATAACCCTCAAGATCTATCATCTCCTTGAACTTGGAAAAGATATTTCTGGAGCACATTCTAGACAGAACCAACCTAATACATAAGCATTTTTAGGTCATTTTCAAATTAAAACATATAACTTAAGTATAAACCTATGGTGTTATCATGCGTGAATTACAAAATTTTTAGAACTTCACTCACAGATTATTGACAATTGTGAAGTAAGTTTTTCCATTAACTCTCTTAGCTTCAGGTTGAAAACCGCCTCCGTCATCCGCAATGTTTACCCCTAATATCTCTGTTGGTGTAAGGGTAGTGGATGATGTAGGGCTGGTAGATGGTGTAGTAGGGCTGCTGGATGATGTAACATCAGGTTCAAAAGGTGACTTTACAGGGACTGTAAGAATGGAACGTGATGTCTTATCTGGATGTGTAGTAGCTGGACATACAACACCTGATTCTGTAGCATCTGCAGAATGTGAACCTGGAAAACGTGGTAACCTGAACCTTGATAGTAACAAATCTTGTTTTCTCTTTTGTGGCATATTTTTTACCTGAAATTAACATTTTATTGAATATTCTAGTAATTGAACAATATAAATTAAATACAAATAACATTGTATTGTTGATGCAATAATATATTTACTCATATAATATTCTATTACAAATACAAATTAATCGCTATCATCACTTATTTGTAAATCAAAATCATCATCATCATCTTTTTTCTGAATAATTAGAATCAAACTCAGGCTCCTCTTTAGATTTCCCGCCCTCCTCATCCTCTCCAGATGAAATTTCAACATATTCATTATTTGGATCGTTCAAAGGTACATTCTCATCATATGTTACACATGCGTTTATTTCATAAATATCTTCCTGAAACACTTCATTTTCAATTCTCTTATTTTCTCCTTTTCCATGTAATTCAAAAACACCTCTAGGTTTTACTTTGCAAATGACCAATCAATCTGACTTATCTCGTCGTAAACTGGAAAAATGGACATAATACACCTGGATCACTTGCATTGCCAACACGAAAGGATCAAAATGTCTAAATCTTCTTCACTAGTTGATTTCAACTAGATTGTATCGACTGTGCACTTTTATTCCAACATTAGGAGTTGGATAAAACCAGTCACACTTAAATATAATACTCTGTTTTATTGGCAATCCAGGGTACTAAATTTCAAGAATCTCAATAATTTTACCATTTTAATCTATCAATTCTCCCTGTATGCCCCTAATATTTACTATTTTCATGCTATAACCATGATATTTTGTATGAAATTTGTATCCATGATCAAAATACACCAGATGCGATTTAATAGTTTGCAAAGGTCATTTCGTAAGATCACATATGAACTTGTTCTCTATTAGATTTTCTAAGGCCTACATCAATTTTTTTTTCATTTTGAATAGTATAATGCCATTTAAACACTTTGATCTGATAATTCAACCATTTCAATTATTGCAATTCTGCGATTACTTACATATTTCTCGAACCATTGAGAAAAGTGTCTTCCAACTTCTTTATTGATATCATACTTTGTTGTTTCGAGAATTAGCTCACATAACCATTCCTCTTATAATCTAAAAGCATTATTATGTAATTTAGTTGTAAGCAACACTAACTTTGAAAACTCAAATAATCAATTTCAAAATCAACTTAAACTTACTGCACGAAAGGTTGTACCTCTTGATAATTCAATAAAATGTAACCATGGTCAACCTCTATTTCTTCTTCTGTTAACATTCTTCTTGTTGAATCTCTATGTGTTCATCCTGGATATGTGAAAATGGATAAGTTATCATTAATGTCACTCGCTTCACTCCCATCATCATTACAAAGAACTTTTCTTTCTCTTGTGTGCACATCTGACTCAAAATAATGTGAACAAAATGTACTTGCTCTCACCACTAAATAAGCATTACATATCGAACCTTCAACTCTAACCTTGTTTTTTACATTTTTCTTCAAGTGATGCAAAAATCTACATTACAAATAGGGTTATTACAATTTTGTGATTAAAACATGCTATAATTTTTATTTAAATATTAACTATAATTGCCTCTCAAAAGAATACATCCATCAATATTAAACTGGACCAGCAAGTTTAGCTTCGAGTGCTAAATGTACGAGTAGATGCTTCATACAGTCAAAGAAGCTTGGAGAGAAAATCCCTTCTAATTTGCACAAGATAATTGGAATTTATCTTTCTTTTTCCATTTCAGCCAACATTATTTCAGATGATGTTAAGCTTTCGAAAAACAAATTTAATTCTATTATATCTTCCCAAACCTTATTTGATAACAACTCCCGAAATGCAATTGGAATTAACCTTTGCATAAATACATGACAATTATGACTTTTCATCCCAAATAATTTGTACTTCCTTATATCCACACACCTTGCCAAGTTCGAAACATAACCATCGGGACTTTTCAACCATTCACACAAAATTTCCTTTTGTTTTTTGTCCAAAGTGTAACATGTTTTTGGATGTTTACCGGTGCAAAGATCTTTATCTAACTAATTCCTTCTACAAAAAAGTTTCAAATCAGTTCATGATTTTGCATTGTCTTTTGTTCTCCCTTTAATGTTCATTATGGTGTTGAACAAATTGTTAAAAATATATTTTTTCAATATGTATCATATCTAGATTATGACATTTCAAATTATTTTTCCAATATGACAAATCCCAAAAGATACTTTGTTTCTCCAACCAAAGTTTGTACTAATGCTTATAATAACTTCTTCACCTTCAATTTTTGTAACTTCCAGTAACCCTAATTCATCAGTCTCTTGCAATATCTCTTCACTAGCTTTGTGAGGGGGAGGAGGTGTTTGTACCATCCTATTTTTAGTGAACTTTAGTTTATTGCGCCTAAATGGATGATTTATAGGAAGAAATTTCCTATGGTTGTCAAACCAAGATGATTTGGCCCAGTTAGGAAGATAAAATGTATCATAATCATCACCACAGTAAGGACAAGCCAAATTTTCTATTGTGCTTCATCAAGACAACATATCATACGTAGGGAAATCGCTAATAGTCCACATCAAAGCTGCTCTCAACAAAAATTTTGTTTAAAAGATACATCATATGTCTCCACACCAAATTCCTAAAGATGATGCAATTCAAATACCAATGGTTGTAAGAATACATCAATTTTATGTTTTAGATTCGTAGGCCCTAGCATGATCATCGTTAAGAACATATATGCCTCATTTATACACATCTATAAAGGCAAATTATAAAGAGTAATTATGATTGGCTCTGATGAATATTGTTGGTCGGATTGACCAAAAGGTTGAAATCTATCTATCGACAATCCCAACCCAACATTTTGACTTTCAGCTGCAAACTTAGAATCAGTGTTATTGAAATGTTTCCATGCCAGTGCATCCGATGAATGACTCAGGTGGCGCTTGGTTTATAGAGGGTAATGGGAATAGGAATAGGAATGAATATAGTGAGGAATGGGAATGAATATAATCATTATAATTATGATGGTTGGTTAAGATGAAGGAATGATTACCATTACCATTGACAGTGGTTGGTTTGTTAAAAAAAATACTCTAGTATTTTCTTACATCAACATATCATTGGTTACATAATATCCTCAAAATATAGATTAATCGTCCAAAATATTGTATAATTTATTGACAC
>JAOSBL010000009.1:20199972-20222086 GCA_027568915.1 Erythroxylum roraimae
GATGATCCATCAGGTCTATATAAATCAGGTAAATACGTCCCTGAAACTACTTTTAAAACCATATCAGGGGCATCGGTCAGTGCTAATGTTAAAACTGCTAGGACTTGTAGCCAAAGTGCCTTATTTGCCAGTGATATGCAAGAGCCTGCTGCATCATTTGAGAGCACTGCTTCATTTGCTGCAATCCCTTTGCAGCCGTTACCTCGTGGCTCTGGTCCTTTAAATGGCTTCATGTCTGGGCCACTCGAGAGAGTTTACGCTTCAGGTCCTTTAGAAAAGGGCAGTGGTTTTATGTCTGGACCAATGGAAAAAGGGGTAATGTCAGGTCCCCTTGATTCTGCTGATATATCCAATTTCTCTGCTCCACTTGCACGAGGTCGTAGGAGGCCCCGCTTTCATTTTCTTATGAGGAGTGTTAGTGGACCAGTGAAGAGCACTCTCTCCCAAACATTCTCAAGACATTCAATGGGGTTGGGGTGGATGCATAAGATTTTGTTGCGTCCAGTTACTCAATTGGCATGGCAAGTTAAAGAGCCAAAGTTCCATCAAGAAGTCATGAGAAATTGTTCTGAAGGACGATCATCAGAAGGAGAGTATATGAACAGTCGCAACTTGCAGTGGGCTCATGGGAAGGCTGGAGAAGATAGGATTCAGGTTGTAATTTCTGAAGAGCATGGATGGTTATTTGCTGGAATATATGATGGCTTTAGTGGGCCTGATGCAACTGACTTTCTGATGAGCAATCTCTACAGAGCCATAGACAAGGAACTTGAAGGACTTTTATGGGATTGTGAAGATAATGCTTCAAGTGGTTCTGCAAATGTTGAAGTTCAGAAGAGTGAGATTTATGCAGATGATTCAGGGTGCAGCAGGGGAAATCGGCCAAGTTTGAGTGCCGATGATTCTTGTAATGCTGGAGAGTCAAATAATCCTGGTCTTCTCAGGGAGCAATTCCATAATTGTGAGATAATGGAGGAAGCTGACAATAATGGGAGCAGACAACAGCAATCATTTAATTGTAAAAAGGCTACCGTTTCTGGTTCTGCTCCTTTTTCTGTTCCAACTTCCAACTTGACTGGCCAAGTTAGGAAAAGTATGCGGCTATATGAGTTGCTACAAATGGAATCTTGCGGTGGCCTAGGTACTACATCAATCTCAGTGGTTGAAAAGCAAAGCAGGAATTTGCAGTACCAACAAAGTTTAGACGTTTTTGGTTCTAGACAAAATTTCCAAGAAGGACAAGTAAGGGTTTCCTCATTGAATGATCATAAAGGAGATGGGTCCGGTTGTCGGGGTGAAGATCCTACTACATCTGGAGAAGATAGTGCCGGTGGGGTTGAATCAAACAATCAAGGCAGTTTAGCTGAAGTTTCTGTTTTACGAAGACAGAGTTTAGGAAAGTCTAATATTGGTTCTAAGCTTAGGCAAATGTGTCGGAAGCAGAAGTCTTTACGAAAGAAGCTCTTTCCTTGGAGTTATGATTGGCATAGAGAGGCAAGTCACATCGACGAAAGAGTAGTAGAATCCTCAGGACCTATCAGAAGACGAAAGTCAGTATGTGTTGACCATGATGCTGTTTTAAGAGCTATGACCTGTGCGCTTGAGCATACTGAAGAGGCTTACACGGAAATGGTGGAAAAGGACCTTAAACACCCAGAGCTTGCTCTGATGGGATCCTGTGTGCTGGTAGTGTTGATGAAGGATCAAGATGTATATATCATGAACATTGGGGATAGCCGTGCAATCTTAGCACAGGAAAGACCTAATGATCGTCAATCTAATCCAAGTTATTTGAAGGATGACATTAGGCCTCGGAACAGATTAAGAGAGTCATTAGTAGGCATGGAGCTGGACAGAATCTCAGAGGAGTCTCCAATCCATACCTTGAGCAGTCAGGTTAATGTGCTCAACAAGAACAGGGAGATCGCGATTTGTAGATTGAAGATGAGGGCAGTTCAGCTTTCCACTGATCATAGCACAAGCATTGAAGAGGTACCTTCTTGAATATTATCTCTAGGACATGTTTATTTTATTGTCATCTATCATAGAGTTGTTTACATCTTAAACATGTACTAAGTTATGTGGAGTCCACTTTACTTGGATGTTCCTGATACAGAGTTAAGAGAGGAGTTGCTGAATATTGAAATTGCATCTGCTTGTCATTAATGAATCGTAAGTTTTGCAGGAAGTATTGAGAATAAAGGCTGAACATCCTGATGACAGCCAAGCTATTTTAAATGATCGAGTGAAGGGCCAGTTGAAAGTTACCAGGGCATTTGGTGCTGGGTTTCTGAAGAAGGTAATTTGTATATGTGATTTCCTTAGCTGTCTCCTCTAATTTCTGTGATTAACCTGTCTTGAATATTTATTGACTTGCTAACTGAAGATTTCTGTATTACCTGATCTATTGTCTACTGTTGCTTCTTATTTTGATGCTGCAAAAAAAATGTTGAGTGCAAATTAAAAGATGCTATTTTAAGAATAGATCAGGATATGAAGTATTGAAATTGCCTACTATCTTTGCATGAATTGTGTTATGGACTTACATTTAGCTATTCTCTGATTGATGCTTAAATTGCTTATGAAAAGCCGACTATTATTTCTGCATTTTGTTTGTAGAACTGTCTCTTAACCTCATTTGCTCCACATTTTAGATGGTTATTGTGTTCCCCTAGAACAAAGTTTCCCTTTCAAGCAATTACAGCGATTTATGGTGTGATTAAATTAGGAATACGGAAGAAATGATTAAAGAGTCACGGGGGTGAATAGGCTTTATGATTAGTCTTTAAATTTTTTTCTGTGTTGCTGTATATATGTACCATCATTCCCTGATAGCTGTTGGTGTTTTATAAACTTTCTCATGGTTTCATTGCCTGATTTCTGCTAGTGTATTTAAAATTTTGTGATTCAGAATTTAGTAATCGGTAGTATATGTTTCATTTTTCTTTGATGTGTATAGTGTCTTTCCCCTGATTTCCCTTCTTTGGTGCAGCCAAGTTGTAATGATGCTCTGCTACACTCCTTTCGGATACCTTACGTGGGAAGTAAACCTTATATTAGTTGCATTCCTTCTATTCTTCACCACCGGCTTTCATCAAGTGATCGATTCTTGGTTCTATCTTCTGACGGACTTTACCAGTACTTCAGCAATGAAGAAGTGGTTTCCCATGTTACATGGTTCATGGAGAATGTCCCTGAAGGTGATCCTGCACAATATCTTATTGCAGAACTTTTATTCCGTGCTGCTAAGAAAAATGGTAAGCAGTAAAAAGTTATCATTCATTCAATTTTGAGGATTAAATACTGTTGGCAAAAGGTTGAACAACGCGAAAAAAAAAAGTGACTTTGATGGGATCCAAGTAGCAACAAATGCTTTCTTTATAAAGGTCTCAGAGTCTGTGGCTGCACGGATTATTGATTCTCACTTTATATTTAATTTATTGAGTTGCTGCATGCTGTGCCAGCGTTTTTCCTGCTCGTGGTAATTAATAATACTTATAGGATTTGTCACAAGTATTACATAATGTCTAGGTTCTAATACTATGGTAGTCAGGAATCAATCCTTTTGCGTTCACCTATCTGCTATAATTCTCTGAATCTGATGGCTTCAGATTGGCTGTTGCAGGAATGGGTTTTCATGATCTCCTTGATATTCCACATGGAGATCGACGTAAATATCACGATGATGTTTCTGTTTTGGTGGTTTCCCTTGAGGGAAGGATTTGGAGATCATCTGGGTAGTTTTCCGTTTCACTTGTATATTGCCTTATTGATGTTAAATGTTTTTAAGCAAGGGTAAGCATTTTGAAGTTTAGAATTAGATCTGACATTCTTTTGGATATAATCATTTTGTCTATCTCCAAGGTTAGTTGACACAAAATCTAGGACGATCAATCCGTTCAAGTTTCCACATTCATTCTGTTAATATAAAACTTTTTGTGTTTAAGCTGTCACCTACACCCGACACCTGACACCCGACTCTTGTGTTTTCTTAGCCTTCCACTGTAAGCAGTGTGTTAGAGTACGGCCAGAATTTTGCAGCAAAAACCTTGAAAATCTGTTCCTTCACCTGGAACGGGATTGTTTGATTCAAAAAGAGGAAGATGCGATTTCACTTCGCTGCTTAACACAGTGTTGAAGGTGAAATGGCCACAGATTCCAGCCCCTTTTTACTATTTCATTTCATGTGAAGGCTAATGGATCTCAGACAAAGCTAGCACTCCATTTTCCCTGTGCATATTTTGTCTTCTTCCACATAAGATGGCAGAATGCATTTTATATAGTCAGAATTGATTAGATTAATAGTTATGTTTTGCAGTACGCTTCAAGCATGCTTATCGCCATTCGTGTCTGCAGTGGTGTCAGAAGTACTTTTGGCATTGATTAACACCTTTATGCACTGTTGGTCATTCACTTTTCAGTGGATCAGCCCCTGTCCAAAGTAGACCTCTCCCTTTATTTCATGTAACGTCTCATATCTAAAAATTTTTAAGTTACCAAGTTATACGTTCATTATTATACATAAACTTTGATTAACTACAACAATCTAAGAAGTGGTAACTTCTTTAATTTTTCAGTGTTAGTATAATTTTTTAAAAATTCTTAATTAAATATATTTTTAAAAATTTAAAGAATTCAATTCAAAATATTATCATTATTAAGCATTAAAAATTAATATTTAGAGAGATTTTGTGAATTTTTGACCAATTGTAATAAATTATTTAATATTAAAAAATTATGTAATATTTCTTTATGTATTTAATTAATTATATTAATACCAATAAAATGACAATAGTTTAAAAATGAGTTAACATAGTTTTTTAATGGAGATTTGATGAAAGTTTAAAAAAGATTGGATATTTAAAATTCATTAATCCTAATTATTACATAAACAACGATGGTTTTGTTTGTCTGGTGAAAGGTCCTTGGAATTGGGCTTTGATATGAGTGAGGGAAAAGCTGTTGGTAGTGATGTCTTCCATTAAAATATATCGTATCTTGTGTGCCATGTACAAATTTGTAGGCGGAGTGGACGCATCTGCATGTTTCATGCTCTTGCTTATTGCAGGAAATCTGGGATTTTGACTGTAGTAATCAAAGTAGGTGTTGCTTTGACATTGGCTATTCTGAGCATCCACAACACCAAAAACTAAAATCTCCCGTTGAAGTTCACTTTTTATAAAGCAATGAACTTTGTACATTAAAGTAAAGTTCGCATGAAAACAGAAACAACAGATAACAGGCAGGCAGGCAGGCAGGCAGGCAGGCAGGCAGGCAGGCCCATTCAATTCAACCACTCCTGCGACGTAGCTGCTTAACCTACAACTCCTTGCTATTATTTTACTTCTTCTTCTACAGTGCACGAAAAGTTAACAAAAACTTTTCTTTTACTTCGTTTTTTATATATATATAATTTATTTACTTCTTTGAAACTATATGAATTTCGTCGAAAGAATAGGTCCAAGTGCGGTAGTAGCGATGTCCCATCTGAAGGGTCCATGTCCTTGTTTCTGGTTTGGTTGATTTGTCTCTTGATGGTCCTTTTGATTCTCCAATTGACCTAAAACTTCATGTTCCCGTTTGCCACATGTCATCAAATTCCATCAATGCTTTGCTTATTCGCGTCTTTTGCTTTGAATTAATTACAGCCCATATTGTACGCTGAGTCGCTGATAAATTTATTCTATAAGGTGACTTTTATATCGTTTTTGTTGTCAGTTTTCATGGGAAACCCCGGATTTCCATTATCAAAACAACAGTCCTTGCGTTTAATTTCTTTGCATTCAAGTTATATGCCTTTTTCATGCTTTGGTATCACGTCAGTTTCGATCTCAGGACACTAATCTTCCACGATTACAGCTTTGAACTTGTTGATATAAATATACAGCTACTACCTCTACATCTACACCACAATTCAACGTGTTCCTTTCTATCTTTGGCATCATATTTAGCGTCTCTTCTATGGCGGCTTTTCTCTCATATCTAGCCCTTTTCGCCGCCATCTCCTCCGTCGTAACCTCGTACGATCCCGACTCGCTTCAAGATATCTGCGTAGCTAATCCTTCTTCAGGTAAATTGAAAAAAAAAAAGGGTTCTTTCTTGTTTCTGTTCTCGTAGCCATAGTGTGTTATATTGAACTCATTAGAGAGAAATCTCTTATACTTTCAGGTACTAAGGTAAATGGGTTTACATGTAAACCTGATGCGAGTGTCACGGAAGATGATTTCTTCTTCAACGGTATAGCAAAACCAGGAGTGATCAACAACACTGTGGGTTCACTAGTGACAGCAGCGAATGTGGAGAAAATTCCAGGTCTGAATACGCAAGGTGTGTCGCTCTCTCGCATCGACTACGCACCACAGGGTCTTAACCCACCTCACACACACCCGCGAGCCACTGAAATCATCTTCGTTCTCGAAGGTGAACTGGACGTCGGGTTCATCACCACTGCAAACAAGTTGATCTCCAAGCACATCAAAATAGGTGAGATCTTTGTGTTTCCTAGAGGCCTCGTTCACTTCCAGAAGAACAACAAAGACAAACCAGCCTCCGTACTCTCAGCATTTAATAGTCAACTACCAGGAACTCAGGCCCTGCCCATGACACTCTTTGGTTCAACTCCAGCTGTTCCTGACAACGTTTTGACCAAGGCCTTCCAAATTGGAACCAAAGAGGTGGAGAAGATCAAATCTAGGTTCGCTCCTAAGAAGTCCTAAGATTTGAGGAGTTGTTCTTCTCTTGAAATATTTAGGTATTTGTTTAATAAAAGAAAAACGGCGTGTTGGAATGCAATTGGAAACTTGTTTTTTTTTTTTTTTTTTTTTTTGACAATAATGCAATTGGAAACTTGTAGTTATCTTTTTATCTTATGGCAACAATTATTTGTGGTCCTACAAAATATGATTACAATTAAGTACTGTGTGATTGAATAATTAAAACCAAAGACGAAGCAAAATAATTAATGCATCTACCCCATAAACCTGTGTAGTAGGTGATAGGATAGGAGTGACTTTAACTTGTCATATCTCCACGCTTGCTTGCTTTTACCTTAGCGACAAAACTATTAAGTAAGTATCTTTTAATATTTCAAGGTATGGTTCGAGGTCTAATGTATTTGTTAGATTTTGAGTAACGTCACATGGAAATGATACGTAAAGGAGTGAAGGAAAGCCCAGAGGATTTGGTGAACAAAGCACATAATCACGTCCAGAGGAACTTTCTCGGACAAATGTTGTTGTCTCTGTCAAAATTACGGAATATAATTGGGTCCAATGTGAAGCAAGAGACCAAAAAATCAGCAACCAGCTTTGGTTGCTTTAACACAAATAGATGCATTTCGTAGTGAACAAGGCTGTAGCTAATAGATAACTAATCTAATTTAACTGGTAAGATGTGTCTTTCATTGTCTATTTCAGCTGAGTAGCGATACTTGTGCTAGAATGTTGCTGTAAGTAGGTGTCCTAGTAATTAATATCCATATCAATTAGGGATGCCAAATTAATTGGTACTGCTTTAACTAAATTTAAAATTCAAAGGACAATCTAAGTTTAAACAAGACCAACCTAAATTCAAATTTTATAATTTTTTAAATCAAATTAATTGTAAAAAATAATATGAATATGGGTGGAGTTAACTCAAAACTTAAATTTGATTTGTTCATATTTAAAAATTCAAACTTTTCAAATTTAATTTTGAATTTTAGGTAACATTATAGACTTAGATTTGGACTTCAGAGTGTTGGTCCATGGCCAACCTAATATGAGTGGACGAAAAAAAGAGCTCGAAATCAACTGGGAGTACAAACAAAAACGTGTTGAAACGCTGCGTTTCAACTCTGGATTGAAACAAGACACAATTGACCATGAAACTATCATGGTCCAAGGTCTCGTCATGTATTTATCTCTATGCTTACCTCACGAAACTGGCAACAACTTTTGCTTCCATTCTCTTCTCCTATGTATTCGATCTTCAGTTTCCTGTTTAATTAGAAGTCTGGTTTGTCCAAATTGCTTAGAAATATGTAACCCTACAGTTCATGAAGTTCCCTTCATTGTTTCAGCTTATGAGCTCTCTGTTCATCCCCTGCCAATGCCATCCTTTTACTTGTCCGTCGTTGATTCTACTTCCCTATCTTATCAACTAGTTGTTACGTGCAGATCATCCTGTGCTGCATAAGTAGAAAAATTCACAGGATGATAGTGCTTCGTCCAAACCTGCTGATAACAACAATGATGCAATAGTATATAAACGAAATGCAACACGAGTTCATGCTGGGGTTAACGCCACCAGTTGAACTGGATTCACCAAATGAGTCGCAGTGAAACTATTTAAATTAGACTTAAAACCGCTGCCCCAAGAACCAAACAGCTTAGAAAAAGCTCCCAACTAGCTCATATGTACTTCTTGAGGAGCTGAACTATCAGTTCAGGCTCAAGATTCAAGTTCTAGTACAACCAAGGTGAGATAGTTCAACCGTTCATTTTCTTTACTTTCCTCCAACTCTTAGGTTGGCCCGGGAGAGTTAGTGAATAGGGCTGATTATTACCCTAGTTATACATATGTATCTCTGTCTCCAACGATTTACTAATCTAGATCTCAAGTTTCTTAGATGAGCTCAAGCATGAATTATCCAGTGAGCTATGCCCCTGAGTTTAATGAAGGCTGTTTCAGTTACCACCCTACTTCAAGAACACAAATATTTCTTTACGCAACACAATGCATTTGTATTACATCATACATTTTATAAGCATATTCCTGTATATGATCCTGTCACCTGAGAAAATTGGATTGATACAGCCACTTCAATGGCTACCTTCAAGAGTCAACGTTAGGGTTCTGAAGTAAAAATCTGGCATTACTCAGAACAGCACTGGCCTCCTCATTTGAAGCATCAAGCAATCGAAGTTCTTTGATCTCCTCCTGCCATTTCTCCATTTGTTCCTTATGCAACCTGTCAACATACCCATAAAAACTCGAAAATTAAAAAATAAAAATAAAATCAACCATTGTTCTTAAATGATACAGAGCTCTCACAAACTTACAGAATCAACCTATCTTCAAATTCATTACTAAGCTCCTTAAACATGGCTTTTGTTGATTCCAACAGCTCAGATACCTTGCACAAAATGAATGACCAAGCATGAAAAATACCAAAACCATTAGCAGCTATAGTTACCATATTTTATTTTTCTGTAATATCAGATATACCGTTTGGGTAAATTGTTCAATTTTCTCAAGAATCCGCGCAATATTCAACTCCATCTCCTCAGAACCCGCAATGTTTGTTTCATCTTCTTCCTTCTCCATACTTTCTGGCTCTGCTTCATCCCCTAATCCACGTTCCTTCTCTTCATTCTATGAAATATAACATATAGTAAAATGCTTGTTGCAGCATGAAACAAGAAAAACATTCCCACACAACCTGAAAGGCATTGAGAACTGAAAATGCAAAAAGAATAGCAAAGTAATACTCCAAGTTTCATGCGCTTTGTCACGATCTCGACGGTTTCATTCCCCATCTATGCAGTTACAGTTAAAAACTACAAGAAAATATCAGTCCCTTATCAATTGGTATAATCAGTAAACAAGTAAGTTATATCAAAAGTTCAAGCTAATGAACGATCAATTTGCAGTCATACCTTCCTTTAGGTTTACCTGAGATCACCGATCGAAACTCTGGGATTCTTAGTGGCGGCAAACGGTGAGAATGTCGAGGAGAAGCATATTTCCAAACGCAAACACAGAGTTTTGAATGCTATGGTTTTTAAATTATAATGTCTTTCAACTCTCTCTTAAGATTTCACGGGTGAGGGTGCCTTATACGACGTCGGATTAGGCCAAATGATTATGTACTTGCAATGAAAAATGTGCTTTATTTAAGCGAGGGATACATTCGTATCTCTATCTTTAAACAATCCAAGTATCAGAGTGTCTACGCCATAGCCGCCTGCGTTGTTTTACAAGAATAACATTCCTCGGGGGGACTTTGTGTGCTTTCTTGAAGCAGCAAGGGAAATCCAGAATCTTTACCCTCGTGAAGCCAAAAACATAAGTCCTCGTTCGCAGAACCAATGGGAGCCATTTCTTTCTCTGCTGCATAATTTGGCTGCTGGTTGAACAGATGAAACAAGAATATGGCACTTTGAGGAGCCCACTTTCTACTCAAGACTCAGTGTTAACCACTCTTCCTGTAGACTTCGTTTCAAGCTACACGAAGACAAGTTCAACATCATCAGTGCAACGAAACACAAGTGGCGACAAACCAAAAGGACTTTATCTCATAGTTTAATTATTGACACTGACACGGTTACTGCACCTTTAGCACCAGCCACCAGACAGACATATATGCGTCGCTTTCCTAATTCCCAGAGTGAAACAAACCTAGGCTGCAAAAGCTCGTCCTAGCTTATGGACTTTCTGAACAACCTAAGATACTTACACTAACTTGTAGAAACCATAGGCTTCAGCGTGTGATTCGACTACTACACATCTCAGACACCTACTACACAGGCTGTTCTTTTATATGTTGTTCCGGTCAGACAGTAGGTGCAAAAGGATCACCTTTCGTGTGGTCTGATAATGATGTGATTTTGGTCCTTGAACTTTTGCCATGTCCATCTCTTTATCGTGTATAGTGTGAACAATATGAACTTGACTAGGGATGGGCTAACACTAGCTGGAATCTAAGCCAAGCAATTGCAGGTCGTAAGTGTTTATGTGGGGATATTTTATGTAATATCCATACATAAGGTTATCTTAATTTTAGTTTTATTATTATTCATTTAGGTTAAAATTACGTGCTATCAGATCTCTCCAAATTATAAGTTGCCCTTTATACTCTAATATGAGAATTTTGATATACTAAATGAAATCTCTTGCAAATTATGATTAATTAATATTTTTTATTTTGGCATACCATTTGCAGAGAGGAATTGAACATATAGTAAAAACTATAAGTTAATAATGTTAGGATCATGTAAAATTTATTAATTTATAGATTGTATTGAAAATTGATAAACAAATATTGAATTAAATAAAAAATTATTGTATTTTTATGAATCTAATTAATTGAATATGAATTATTAAGTCCAAGAATTTTAGTGTAATTGTTGTAAAAAAAATCAAATATGGAATCTAACTACACTTAAATAATAAATATATTGTCAAATATGCATATATTTGTGATTTTAGTAAATTATTAATATATAATTATGAATAGAACAAGAGAGATCAGAAAATTAATATCTTACTCCCTCCTCTTCAAAATAAAATTCGTTTTAGAGAGATTTTAATTATTCAAAATAAGTGTCGTTCGTGACTTTTTATGCATGTTTATGATTTTACTTCCAAAATTACCCTTTAATTTCTCTCACATCTTAATTACACAGATTATATTTTCAAGGCACTTTAACATGCAATTAATAAGAATATATCAAACATTTCATTAATTTTTTTCATAAGTATGCATCCCTCTAAAAAGACTTTTATTTTGGATAGAAGGGAGTATTAATTTAGCCTATTTCGTGATATCATAAAAGTTATTAATATGCCAAATTTTACTTTATAGTGGTAAGGCCTGAGAACAGCTCATTTGGCATAACAAGAAGCATTAATGGGTGCATTCATTTTGGAGATGACTTGCCAATAAGAAATAGATTGAGTTGAGTAATTTAAGAAACAAAAGATCTATTGGTTGGTACTCACGAGGTAATTGACTAGAAATAAATATTTAATACATGATAATCACAAATTATCAAGTGAACTTCTTTTCTTGCATGTGTTTAGAGCTAGGATTGTAATTGAAGGATACTCTTCAAAATCCAAAACATGATATTTAATGTTGTCATTTAATTTTGGATTCATTGTTTTAATAAGACCTTTAGCAATTAATTTTAAATAATGACAACTTTCTTCTAAATTTATTAGCAATTAAATTTGTGAAAAGTTACATTTATTCAATGTTTTAAACATTAGATGGAAATTTAGGGTTTAAAAGATTTAACCGATATTAGATTGTCATAAAACTGACTAAAAATTAAATAAAATTAAGGAGTTTAAAATATGATTGAAAAATATTATTTTTATTATCAAATAATTTAAAGTTTAATTAAAAATTATTAAATAAAAATTAATTGATTTAGTTTATTTTATAAGAATCATTAAAATAAATTGAAAACTAAAGAATAGTTCAAATTAAAGATTGAGATTTGGATGCATTTATTAAACTTACCAAAATGGAAAAGGACAATAAACTCTAGCTCTTATTGGTTATAGACCAGTGACAGCTTGTAACTCTGCATCCCTACCCCTTTCTACATAAACTAAAAGAGTGTCCATCAGTGCATGTTCAAGCTTCTTGTCTGAACAACCTTCCTTGTTTTTAGCCATGGTGGGCAGCAGAAGTTTAAACGCGTATCTGTTTCTCATCTTTCTGGTTGCTTTCCGACATAGGAATAGCCAAGCTTCTGAGTCCCAAGCATCTGGGCCTGGTTTTGTCAGAACAAAAGGAAACAATTTTGTAGTAAATGATAAGCCTCTCTACTTAAATGGCTTCAATGCGTATTGGCTGATGTACATGGCTTCTGATCAATGGACAAGAGATAAAGTCTGGTCTGCGTTCCAACAGGCCTCCAAGTATGGTATGAACATTGCTAGAACTTGGGCTTACAATGATGGAGGTAACAGTAGACCTCTTCAGATTTCTCCAGGTCACTACGATGAAGAGACTTTCAAGGTAATTGTCACAGAAGCTGTGTGAACTCTACAAGCTAAAGTTGAGTTTAATAGCTATTTCAGTTCTCAACTAGGCTCGCTTGATCACGTGAAATTACGATGTCTATTCCCTTTTTTCTTTTTATCTCCTTCCTAATTTTCTTGTGTTAATTTATTTCAGGGACTGGACATGGTGATATCTGAAGCCAGAAAATATGGGATTTATGTGATCCTGGGCTTAATAAACAACTACGAAGATTTTGGAGGTAGACATCAATATGTTCAATGGGCAAGGGAAAGAGGTGAGCAAGTGAGTAGCGACGACGACTTCTATTCTAATCCTCTCATCAGACAATATTACAAGAACCATGTCAAGGTATAGCCAATCCTTTAAATTCTTAATTTTCCGTCGACTGGTGAGTAACATACGTTTCCGAGTCTTGGCAGGCTTTCGATCTAGAGGTTCGTTAGTAGACTCTTGAAGGTTATGCATTTGTGTTTTGACGTCCTGTTAGGATTAGGCAAGCATGCACGGAAAACCTGTGCTTTTCTGACCATCTAGGAAGATTCAGAAAACCTACTTAACCATTATCAACATCGTTCTCTACTCTTTAGCTTGCATGATTGGCAAGTGCATGTTCTAACTGTTTGTTTGTTCCGAGTTCTCTCTTCTGACAGACTGTGCTCACGAGAATCAACACTATAACTGGAATGGCATACAAAGATGATCCCACAATTTTCGCTTGGGAGCTTATAAACGAACCTCGTTCCGATGACCCCTCTGGAGTCCTAATTCAGGTCTTTTGTGAGCAATCCACGTATCTCCCATTTCCAGTATAACTATCAAGTCACGTCCCTCTTATCTATACCTTTTCTGTGACTTTTATATTCTTCCTTGTGATGGCTTGTGTTGTGATTCTTGAAGGATTGGATCAAGGAAGTGGCAGCATACCTCAAATCCGTCGACAGCAATCATCTTCTGGAAATAGGACTTGAAGGGTTTTACGGGGACTCAGGGAAGCAGAACAATCCTGGCAACATCACATATGGGTCTGATTTTATCTTGAACAACCAAATCCCAGAGATAGATTATGCAACCATTCATCTCTACCCAGAAACATGGTAAGCCTTCTTCTAACTCCATTCACAATTTTCGTACAATTCATGACCTCATATCATATGAATGGAACATGACACAGGTTGCCCAACGCAAACGAGAAGGAACAAGACGCTTTTGTGGACAGGTGGATCCAAGTACACACCATGGACGCCGATTCAGTGCTCAGAAAACCACTTATGATAGGGGAGTTTGGCAAGTCTTCAAAACTTCCAGGGTTCACCGTTCAAACAAGAGATGGTTATTTCCAGAAGATATATGATATCATACATAACAGTGTCAAAGGTGGTAGGGCGTTTACTGGTGGGATTTTCTGGCAACTTTTGGCCCAAGGAATGGACAGCTTTGGCGATGGGTATGAGGTTGTCCTTGAAGAGAGCCCTTCAACTGCCAATGTTATAGCTCAGCAATCTAAAAGACTTCACATTCGTTAGTCATATAATTCACAATAGAAAGTTTTAACAATGAGAGTGATTTGTCTGACAGTATTACCTTCTGATATTCATGGACATGTATTGGGGGATAAGAAGAATTAATCATTTCAGTGTGTGTGACTATCATTTACTCTGATGCAGATTCTATCTATTTTGAAGACTACTCTTTAATCTTTGCAATTGTTAGAGGAGAGCATGCGACAAAAAAAATTAAAAAGGAAAGGAACTTCAAGGGGAGGACTACAATTATAAGAAAACATGCTTATGGTTAACGTATGATACACCAGAATCTGATTGTAGTATTATTACAATATAAAACAGGTCGAAACGGGAGTCGCAAATGTAACAGTGCAGGAGTTCTATTGTTGCTATAGCGGAGAGTAAAAGCTTCCAGGGTCCAATATCATTGGCATTAAACATGCAAAACCTAGTTGCCCCACAGACTCGGATCGGCGAAATTACCCAACTTCGACATGCAAAGGATCACAATTCCTCGATCAGGTTTCATTGATTTTATGGAGACGTATCAACTGCACTATGCCTATTTTCCACCTATACATGTAACGAAGGATAAAGGGCGAAGTCACTGATGGAGAAACTACCACAAGCTGACTAGCTGTACATTGGAGAAACTACCACAGGCTGACTAGGTGTACATACATACATTTGGATTGTTGAAGCTACAAGTATATTTTATTTATCAATCCTGAGATTATTACAAAGATGTCTCAATTCAGGTCTCGCATCCATCCACGAAGTGAACCTTGTTTCAGCTGCATTGGTTGTTTCAGCTGCATTGGTGCAGTATAGGTAGGATCTGAATGTGATGAGAAAGAAGTATCGCCTGTAGATGTACAAAGGAAACTGGTTATGCCTTCGTACCGGAAAAAGTAAAGAATTTGTTTGGGGAATAGATAAGGGAAGTGAAGGAACAACATGGTCATCACTAATCAGCAAGTAAATATAACACATTTACTGAAAGGAGGAAAGAAAATTTGCCAATGGTCATAAGTTGGTAACGTGTAAATCAACCTTAAAGCCTTCATTCCCATATCCTTGAGATGTGCATGATGTTCATCATCCCCATCACGAAATTTCCTGAGTTCCTTACTGTAATAGTATATATCATCACGTAAATGCCCTGCACCTGCACACCTGTGGAAGAGAAGTAAGAAACTCTGCACAACAAATGACAATATGCCAAATAAGACTGACCTTGGAGATGCAAATGATACGGAAGCAAAATTAAATGATGCATAGCCAAACAAATGCAGTCTAACATAGGTTCTAACCGAAGCAGAGACCAGTCAACGAGTTTACACAATGTAATATTTTCTTTCTAACGGTCAAAAATTGTTAAGACCTTTAATGCTCAAAAGTACAAAATTATAGTGAGACAACATACTTGTCAATAATAATGTCCACATCTGCTTTGCTATGTGGACCGCGAAAGAGAACTCTTGTTAGGCTTAGTATGTCACGGAAATCACCCATCTTGAGTGCTTCTTCATCAGACGATTGTGATGGCAGATACTCTTCAGCCATCACTGGGCCTTGTGGAATCTGTGCTGTGAAGTTTGCCTCTGCTTTGACTTTAATACAAAGAATGGCCATTGCATAGGCAACTCCTCCAAACCCTGTGTGTGAAACAAATAGGTAATTCCCTGCACAACTGGAAAAAAGATAGACAATTAAGATCATCTCTGCAAAAATCAATTCAATATTGAAAATTATAATGAAATAAGCTTCCTCCTAAAACTAAATTACTGGGTAAATTCATAGTAGCCATGCCCTACTAGTAAGACCAACAATAGCAGTTTGAAGCAGTCATCTTCCAAGTTAAATCATTCTTCAATTCCTTTACCAAATAGACCAATCAGACCAGTAGTTAAACTAGCGGCTAAAGAAGCAAAATGTGGATTGTATAAAGAAGTGGTTATAGTACATACTCATCTTTACAACGCTGGATTGCATCAACATCAGAAGCTAACGCCTCCCTCTCTCTAGTTAACGGTATCCTCCTGTAACTGACATCATACCCGTCATCCTTTAGGGCAGCATAAACTTCAGCTGGTGTCTTCACATCATCTGCAAAAATGTTCTCCCAATATCCCACAACACTGGATTGATTTGTTTCGGGATTAAATTCTTCACGATGTAAAAGCATTCTACCACCAGAATGTCTCACCTCAGATATTATATCTTCTTTTAGCCGTGCTTCCATATGTTCCACCTGCGAATAACAAGTAAGATAAAGACGCAAAGACGCCGACAGGCTTAACATAAAATAATATCGATGATGGCACACCACTGGACCAGTTATTCCAACATGCTTGAGTGTATCGACAGGCTTATTAAGCTCCCTGAGGACAAATGGGGTTCCATTGATGTAAACAACTGCTTCTTCTCTGAGATCAGTCAATATCACCTTCCCAGTAACATGTCCGCCTAGCTTAGGTTTGGCACCTAAATATGCTAGCATCTCTTTAGCACCAGCAATTGTTGGAGTTGCCATACTGTAAACAGGATATCCATCCACCTGAAGCATAAAGAAGTTTAGGCTTAATGTGTATATATATGAGTAAGCATACAACTGTGCGCTGGTATTATTATAATACTAAATTACACAGAATATAACCATGCTAAAAAGATTAAGAGGTGAATTGATCAGAGCTAGATTATGTTGGATGCTAAAGTGAAACATTTACAACTACGCAAGGGTGTTATCTCCTCCTGATTTTTTAATCTCATTGGTGTAATGCCTTCTTCATGTCGATGACAAAATATATAAGAAAAGAATTAACCAAAATAATCCAGTTGATGTATATAATCTCAGATAATACCAAGACGGTGAAATTAGTACCTTGTAAACATGTGGTGCTCCATGAATCTGTATATGACTAGAAGTCCTCTGGCCAGGAAAGAAATACATCTTAAGTATCGATCCTGTTCCCAAAACTGAACCACAACGGGCCTTGATGGTGCCCTCCATGACTGCATCTCCATGCTGTGATTCCTGTGGTGCTCTTAGCTCTTCCTGAATTAAAATAAGAATGCAACAGTTTCTGAATTACAACAATACTATCAAAATGAATATCCATAATTTAATAAAAGGCATTGATGCAGCATTGGAGTTCCACCATCAATAGGTAAAAAGATGCTTACAGGTATAGTGAAAAACCGCCCAGGCCTTAACCTGATGCTCCACTTCATTACTTGAACCTCTGGTCTTTGATGCAACCAAGTCTTAAAGGTCATTTTTGATTCTCCTTGACCACAAAACCCATCAAATGCTTCACTTCCAAGATATGCTGCAAAAGCAATTAGACGGAAGTACCTTTCCAAGTATTCAGCACCACGATTCAATGCCACTCTCCTCTCCCTTGGTTCAACATGTTGTTGATTCACCACCTTCCTGTATTGGAGAACAGCTTGACGTATGTTCTGAAGTGCAGAGCACCTATCAATAATTACATCCAAGGCCTTTCGGCATTCCACCCCATGATCAAATAGTCTTGTTATCTTCCACAAAAGTAGGATATCATCAATGCCAAAAGTACGACTTTGCTCCAATTCAGTCTGCGTTCTGATAATATGGGAGGCTGATATAGCAACATTGTCTCCAGGTTCTTCACTACTTGAACTGCCATTTCCTCCAGTTTCTTCACCACTTAAGTTACCACTATCCACTTCTTCATGGTTCATATCTTCTGCTAGGACTCTAATGGGTCTCCCATGATCAATTCTGAGTTTCAGAAGGCAAGCAATCACAGTGCCAGTGGTCGTCCTTCCTATCCCCATCTAAATTCAGGTTACCATAGAATATATGTAAGCAGAAAAACATTAAACAGACTCTCTCTCTATCCCTCTGAGCCTGGGGAGGAACTTTTACCTGACAATTGAAAACAAAGGCAGTATCCTTGGAGGCAGGAGCAATATTCATCACCAATGTGTCAAAGTCTGAACTTTTAGGAGCTTTACCATCAGTGATTGGCACACGAGCATATTTAATGGGAAAACCATCAGCCTCTAAGCATTTGAAGACTTCAAGGGGTGTCTTGATAGAATCAGATTTCACACGTTCCCATGCGTCAAAAATTTGCTTATCATTTGTTTCATGAATGACCATTATAGCACCTCCATAGCGTTCAGCTTCTCGTAGGATATCTTCTTTTAATCGAGCCTCCATTCCCTCCACTCTCTCTCGATCTATTCCCTGCATGCATATATTATAATCTAATCTTACCAACTAGTGCCCATATGAATAAGAAGTATAAAATCAATGCCTAACATGCCCAAATCAAAGAAATAGGCATATTTAAAACATGGCAATGCCCATTTGGAGACTGAGGCTTCAGAAAAAGGAAAAAAACTTCTGGCACTGTTCATGCCTGTCCACAAGAGGTTTACAGGAATTTGATGCATGAAAAATGTAACAATCTGTTAACTAAGACAGTCTACAGGAAACATTTCTGGCACTTTTTTGTCTCTGCTAACTAAGACGGTCTACATGAGTCCTAAAATATTCCAATATCATTAAGCAGCATTTGTTCTTTGCATGATGAAGACACAGTAATACATAATGAAAACCTTTTTCCTTGACATCTACTACTGGATTATAATGTTAAAAACAGACGATTGTTTCACAATATACACAAAAAAATTAAGGAAATCAACTCTAAATCGAGTACACATTCAGCTCTAGTTTAGTAATCCAACAAATATGTACAGTAGGAGAGTGATCGTGTTTACCGTGTATTCAAGCATGTTCTTGTATGGTCTTTCAACTTCACGAAGCACAAATGGTTTCCCATTGATGTAGATAACAGGTTCTTCTCTCATGTTGTGCCAAAAAACTGGGCGACCACCTTTCAAGCTGCCAATCCTCTGAATAACTGCGAGAATACCATCAACAGTTGGATTTGCAACTCCATAAACTGGAAATCCAGGAACTTCTCTAAAATTAGGTGCACCGTCTACCCTTTCTGGTAAAGTTTGGTTTTGACAACCAGGACGGTGGTCACCTTTTAGAACAGTTAGACTTCCTAGCACCTCCCCATTTCTTAAGGCAGCAACCACACCCATCTCATGAGGGCGGCCATCAGTAAACTCAGCAATCTTCATGAAAGATGGCTTTAAACTTGCATATCCAAGGGCACCCATTGGATCTCTCCTGAGCAACCTGCACCAGGAGCAATTGTTGCAAAATTAATTCTACTATTAACTACAGTATCTAGACAATTATTAGAGATAGATAGAAACCTCATTGTGCTCCATTGTTGCAGCATCATGAAAATTGAAGTAATTTATATTTCTAATTGTTTGCTCATATGATACAAAATCTGCAAGGCATGCTTAAACCACTTGAATCATTGGATAACCTTACCTGCGAATAATGCTATACAGTTCCGGCCGTGCTCTCATCCAGTCAGCAAAACTACTGTGACCAAAAGAACTAGAACGGAGGGCATCTCTCTCTGAGTGAATGTATACAGCGAAACATATAAGAAAGTAATATCTTTCCAAGTATTCAACAAAAAACGAAAGCGAAGCTTCTCTCTTCATCTCATCAGGCTGATGGAGAATACTATTGCGGTAGTTAGCAATTGCTTCACGCAAGTTCTGTGGTTAAACCAGTACATTAAGGTGAATTCTCTATGTAACAGAAAATAAAGAAATTTCATTTCTAGTGAACCTGCAATTGAATGGACTAAGAATAATAACTAGAAAAACCTGCATCGAGGCACACTTGTCAATGACTTTATCTACTTGTCTTTTGCCTTCAACACCTCCCTGAATGTGCATTAAAACTCGTAAGAAAACTCAAGGAAATGATAACTCTTCCACATATCAAAAGACAAACCAAGTAACTCTTCCACAAATCAAAAGACAACCCAACTACAAAATAAATAACAAAAGGATAAAGAAATAGGTAATTGTTAATATTCGGTACCTCCAAAACACGTGTCAAACTTCTGATGACAGCATATTCTCCCCTAAGAAGTGCCTCCTCTGAGTTTGGCAAAGTATCAGCAACATTAGAACCTGAGTCGAACACTCTCCCCACTGAGTTGGATCTTGGGATACCTACAATACATAACAAAATATATATACAAGCTCAGAAATCACCTCTTATAAAATATTTACTGGTTATACGAATCAAAGTAGCAGTTCAATTAAGAATATTTTATACATTAGCAAGTCATATTGAGTTATTCAGTTCCCTTCATTGGAACGCAAATCCCAAGCACAAATCTAGGTGCACAAGTTTGTTACCATTTTCACATATTTATCATGAAATGAGCAATTGATAATATATCATCTAGATCTTGCCCTTTCTCAACTAGAAGCCCATCAGGACTACAATATTTCCCAAACATCCAGAGACAAGTACAAATTTGCTGTCATGCCCAACAATTCAATTTGGAAGAAAAAGAAAAAGAATAGCAGATCTATCATTCCTAATAAGAAAAGGGGTTTAAATAGCTACTAATTAACAGCATGCAAAAGGTGCAAGCGAATCAATTTAAAACTCAGTTTCCAAAAAGAATCATTGACCTAGTTTAGATAATGTCATAAAGAGTGTTAACCAGTTAATACAATGCATAAAGGAGTAGCTATTGCTGAACTTGCCAAGAGCTCCAATCCGGTTGAGATAAACCAAAGTTGCAATCACCATCCCAGTTGTAGTCCTCCCACGTCCCATTTGGCAATTAAATATTATCTGCGTTTTAAAGTCTGCTTGATAAATCCTATCAACCTGAAAAGACAAAGAAAAGATGTGCAATAATCATCAGAAATTTATTTCAGGAACACCACAAATGCTCAAAAAATTCTATAGCTACAGTAGCATGTAAGTATTTGATGACCAAACCGTTGTTTATTAGCAACAAAAGAAAATTCATGCAAGCAAATACATTACACTCTGTTATATCTGAAAACAATAACTCAAGAAAAGAAATAAATTCATATCAACAACAGCAAGCAATAATCATAACTTCACACTGAAGCATCAGAGAGGAAAAAGATTTTTCTTTTTAATTTTGGGAGTTTTGCTAGATAATGGAAACTCCCAAAAGTAAAACTCTCTTTAACAAACAGAATTATTAACAGTACGTTGTCAGAATTAGAACAGCATGCAATGACGCAGTTGCAAAGATTCCATGTGTACAATCAATCACACAAGAAATATATACATAATTAAAATAAAACAATCATCTCTTTGGCAAGCAAAAAAATAGAGATTATTTTGCAATTTCATTGGCAATTATCTGAAATTGCTTCAGATATGAGCTCCAACAATCTTGCCATGTTGGTCTCCCATGAGATTCCTCAAAAGAGTAAATATGCTTTGCAGAACAAAGGCCAAACATATTGTAATGTAAGCATTAGTTCCATTATTAAATCAAAATCAGTATTGAGTATGGAGTTATTCCAGCTGAAATTTGTTTCCTAAAAATCAGTGTAATCCGTACATGAAAAGTGCACAACTACCACCAACAGAAAATTCCCGCACAAAAGGAAGCACATTTAGCTATGTGCTAATATAACATTTTGTAACGCATGAATATACATGAGAACAAATGTAAAAATGAAAATAAAGGAAAACCAAGAAAGGAAAATATCACAATCAGACTCTACACTAACAATTCAAGATGTGCCTATACAATTCTTAGACATATAGATAAAGCCGATAAATTAAGATTTGTTGACCAGAGATTATTTGTTGACCAGATATTATTAGCATTGATACTGTTATTATTATACCTATAATCTCTCCTATAATTGAGAGATTTCATAGAGTTAATAGCCAGATTACTTCCTAAATATTCCTAGGAATTTTGTATATAAA
>JAOSBL010000009.1:20235396-20255407 GCA_027568915.1 Erythroxylum roraimae
TTCACTCAAAGGGAAGGAATCGACTACACGGAAACATTTTCTCCTGTATCTAAGAAGGATTCTCTTCGTGTAATCATAGCATTAGTAAACACATTCATGTTGTGTATGAAATGCATGGTTGAGTTTACAATGTGGAACTCGAACAGCTGGAAATCGTTTGCAGATGTTGAGATAGGCAACTCATTTTGCAGTTTACTGTTGTCATCAAATTCCAAGGCAAATAAATGAATAAAACATGGATCATGGCAAGCTAATGATGAGATGTGCCTTACAGGGTCCTCTGTCTGTCTTCATAACTCCAGCGATTGAGCTCGAGTAAATACAAAAACACCACCACCTCCAACAGCGCGCCCCAAAAGCATGTTCCTGTCCAGATAGGACAGGTAATATAGTCCTCCAATTGATCTCCTGAAATCCAAGATTGTTTTTACCATCCATGTGCAGTCTCTAAACAACATTGTAAACACTGCTATTCTAAACAAAATAGTACAAAAAATTACCTAGTTGGGTTTCCTGGGTTTGCTACAGGAAAGCGGGCTCTGAAAACACGAATAAACTGCAATATCTGCACATAAAAGCAAGCACCAGTACAATTGTCATGAAGGATGGAAACTACTCATTGTTTTCACAAACAGGTATTGTACTTCAATTAGTTACATTTTTACCAATTGTTTGTAGTAGCAATAGGCTTAATATTACCAAAAAGACCTCTATTTAGTCAATGTACTAGATCTTTGCTATACGCAACACCACAAGCCTGGAGATTGATTCACCTGTAGACTTAAGAATGAGCGTGGTAAAATTGCCGGAGCTATGAGAGCTTGCAACTCTTCACTGATTTTAATGTTTTGGAGGCTGATCTGCCAATTGCAAACATGCGGGACCAAATCATTAGAGGAATGGAACATCTGCATCAAACATAGAACAGGAAAAACTGACAGTGAAATGGTTCAAGTAAGAGCAGAGTTTAGCAGCTTCAGGCCTATCATTTTAGCTAGAACTCATGAACTTGTTGGCACAATAAAGATTCACAAGAGGGCTTGCCTGGGAAGAGAAAGCTGCATAATATACCTTTACAGTTTTGGAAGTCATGTTTCATGAAGGGCAGAGAAGCTGACCTCTTCAAACTGAAGATGGATGTTACGAATGGAAACAACATCAAACTTAGCAGAAACAAGGAGAGTAACACCTTCTTGTTCCTGTGTAGCATAAGGACCCCAAAAAGAAACAAACAGAAACGAGTAAGTTTCTTTAAGTTAGTGGAGATTATGGCGCATAAACCAATTATTTCAAGTTAAGAATTCCGAGTCAAGGAGTCTATTTTTCTTAGTTTTATAAACTATTTGCTCTTGATCAATTGCATGCATGAAGTATGTAAACTTGATTCCTTTTGGGCAGATCACATTTTCGGACTTACTGGGCAACGAAATTTATTTGAAAGCTTATTTATATACCGTTGAAATTGCAGAGGGAAGGGAAAACAGACTGTACCTCGAACAATGTTGGAATACTCCATCGAACAACATTACGAACAATGCCACCATTAGACTGATCCCGGCACTCAAATTTCTGGTAGATCTGACCAACCTGTGTTTGAAAAGATGAAGAAAATATGGCATATGTTACAAAAGGAAATCGCATTGAAGCAAAAATAAAGCTCATAACTGAATCAGACGTTTTGCTGTTAGCATATTCATTGATCAAGCTTCTTAACATAATCTGTAACTATAGGAAGGATGGGATCCATAGCAAAGAAGTCAGTTATTTGATATGGAACGAACATAATAAACGGTAAGAAGTCCAAATTGGATTAAGTGTTTGATTCTAGGGATTGAACAAAATTCGAAACAAAATCTTCATTCTTCCAACCTGCAAGAACGGAAGTCTTGCGGCAGCTTCAAAGAGGACAAGGACATCAGGTGCAGAAGTATACTGAAGTCTCCACGTCCCATCCAACTGCACTAAGTCAACTGGAGCACCAATGTTGTATTTCTCCACGTTCACCTGTCGGAGTTCAAGTGAAACAAGATAAGCTCATATCTTACTTCTCTATTTAACTCTTATTTTTCTACATAAGCAGGGAAAAAGAAGACATCAGACGCTGATGAGAACTAGAATCAGGGAAAATAAGAGAAACAAACGAGAGCCTCCTCAATCAAAGATCGCTGATCAGCGCTGGTGGCAAGCCCCCGTTGTGTATCTTGCACTAGTCTTAACAAATCATGCTTCTTGTTCTCAATCTCAAACTCAGAAACCTGAATCCGATCAAGCATTTTACCAGTAAGAACGCACATTGACACCCATACTTGTCAGTAACAGCAAATAGAAGATAAAGGACACAACCTGAGATATGTCAGTAGCCAAAGTCGCAGAACCCGAAAACTTCTTCTGAAAAGAAAATTTTCTGGTCTTGGAGCTAAGATATGAGCCGAAAGGTCTAATCTTGAAAATGGGTTTATTGTTGACAGTATAAGGATGCACTGTGGAAGTGAAACACAGATCCATTTCTCACTGACACTGAGATAGGACAACTATTCGTTTGTATTTGAGCAAGTGTTATCCATGAAAAGGCGCCCAAGTTAAGAAGAAGAAGAAGGCAGACAATAGGAAGCTGAAGTGAATAGCGCAGCTGTAGAACGTGAGGCAGAGGATAAGAGCATGTGCTTTAGGGGGAGTCAAGAAGATGATAAGTTGAGTTTCCTCAAAGGCCCGAACGACAAGTCGCAGACCCAACCTCGAACAAACGACGACGTAGATAATTATAAAATCTTCATATTTTTTAACATTTTAACATGAGGTAAGCAACGGAGCGAATAGAGACAAACAAGATTTCGGCTGGTTGGTAAGGTCATCTATTGCACCTCCAACGTCCTCTCTCAATCTCTATCGACGAAGAGGTTAGTATTACTTCTCTGTTTATTCTTCGTGTTTATTACCCTTTTTTGTTCTTGTTGTTTTCTACCTCAAAAGCGTAGCTGCATTTTCCGGGTTCTTTTTCAATTACTATAATCTGTAGGGTTTAGGGTTTATCAAAGGTTTGACTTTTATTTTCTCATTTGCTCTTTCTCTTGGAAATTTTCCTTCTAGGCATCAATGGGGTCGCTAATTCGTGAATGGGTAGGATTCCAACAGTTCCCTTCCGCCACGCAAACCAAACTTGTTGAATTGTTTGGAAAATTGAAGGAAGAGGTCTTAATTTCCATCTCATCACTGTTGTTCTTGGTTATTTTTTTAATTAGGGTTTGCGGGTTTGTCAATAACTTTTTTATCTTTATTTTGTTGCAGGGTATGAGTACTTTGACTATCCTTGTTATGGGAAAAGGTGGTGTTGGAAAATCTTCAACTGTCAATTCACTCATTGGAGAGAGAGTGGTCAACGTGAGCTCCTTTCAGGTTAGCTTTTGGTTTCTCTAATATCTCTTCATTATTGGATTAGCTATGAAGGGGAAGTGGAATTTCTTTTGTACTTGTGGATTATTAGTGACATTGGTGTAATCCAGTCAGAGGCCATGAGACCGGTAATGGTTTCACGTAGTCGGTCTGGATTCACCTTAAACATCATCGATACCCCAGGCCTTGTTGAAGGCGGTTATGTTAGTTACCAAGCACTTGACTTGATTAAACGGTAAGTAATTTCAGAAATCTTGGTTCATGTTATTTGTTCCTGCCTATTTTTCATGACTGAGCTACAAATTTTTTGAGTTGACTTGCTGCCTCTGACTAATGATGCAGGTTTCTTTTGAACAAGACTATAGATGTTCTGCTTTACGTTGACCGCTTAGATGCATACAGAGTGGATGACTTGGATAAGCAAATAATCAGTGCTATTTCTGATAGTTTTGGTAAAGAAATATGGCGGAAAAGTTTGCTTGTCCTCACTCATGCTCAGCTCAGCCCACCAGATGACCTGAGTTATGATGTCTTTACTGCTAGAAGATCAGATGCTGTTTTGAAGACACTTCGTACAGGAGCGCGAATTAGAAAGCAGGATCTTAAGGTACAATAATGTATTGGGGGGTGTTTTTCCATGTACTTTTGTGTGGAGAATGGGCTATGGAACATATGGAGGGAAGAGAGGGTAGCATGGCAGTCAAGACTGCTAAAACTCTCTATTAGAGACCTCCAGGAAAGGATTAGTCATAATGGTCATTCTACAGGGACTCAAAATGATAGATGATCATTAATTAAGATCCTACCAAACTAGACGAGAAGTTACGTGGTTGGCTAAAAAGATCTATTTTCAATTTCTGATTGAGTAACCAGACTAACAAAATTTGTGACAGTGATATGTAATTGCTAAAAGATAAATTTGATTCTTTGCCTTGATAGGATCAATTGGGCAAGTTTGTATACATTTTAATTGTATATTAGTTCATGACGGAGAAAAAGAAGGGTGAGTTTTTGCCGAATTCTGAATTTTCCAAGTGGGAAGATGATAATTTTTTGAGAGTGATTCCTAGAATTGGTGATTTTGAAACCATAAAAGTTATATTTGAGAACCCATTGCATGATACTAATTTCTTTGTTTCAATTCTGGGAGTGATTCCTAATTGTTGTTATAAACTCCTTAGTGTATGTGTTTTTGTTGAAGTGTTGGCCTATTCTCTGTTTGTCGTACATCAGTAGCTCAATTGTGGGTGTTAAGTTGATTGATTAATATAATTGACAGGTTGTTATGGCACTTGAAAAATTAATTATTGGGAGGAGCATCCTCACTGTTGTATATTGTTGCATGTGGATTTTACGGTAAGATATTTTCTACATTCTTTATCTCCTGCTTAATAACTATTTGTTTCTTTTAATGCTTTTAGGATTATTCCATTCCTGTTGGTTTGGTTGAGAACAGTGGGAGATGCAATAAAAATGAGAATGATGAAAAGGTAAGGTAGCTAAGATCTGAATTTGGGATTACAAGTATTAGTTTTTGGTAAATAAGCATGTTTTGGATGCAGATTATTCCAAACGGTGATGCTTGGATTCCAACCTTGGTAAAAGAGATAGTTGATGTTGCAACGAATGGGAACAAAGGGATCATAGTTGACAAAAGGTTGGTAGATGGATCTGAGTCAAATGATAGGGGAAAAATGTTGATCCCTCTCCTTATTGGGGTTCAGGTAAGCATTTCTTATGTTCCCTCATTTTGAGTTCCCCATTCACGATTGAAGTCATGGTTCTAATAACATAATCCATTTTGCAGTGGCTTATCGTGAAATGGATACAGCAAGCAATTAAGGATGATATTGCAAGGGGTGGGAGGTCTTTGTAAGTGTTGGCCACAGATCATTCTGTCCAGCTGCAAGTTCTGTTGATGTTGAACTTTTGTTGTGTTTCTCAATCATATGTTCTTGCTACAAATATTTCGGTCAATCACAGCTGCCACCTACATCTTGTATTCTTGTTAGTGATTGGATGCTAGGTGAAAGAGATTGGCGTCTGAAGTTGAGTTTAGTTTCTCTGCTATATTTTTCAATTTTTTGCATAATTTCTCTATGATTATGCTTTAGTTCTTGTTCCACTTGTCTCAACCTGCTCGAGCTGAAAATTCCCACCATGCTACCCTTATGTTAGGGTGGCTGCTAATGAATCATGGAATTGTACACTTGCACTATAGATGTAATATTTAGGGGGCGAAACTGGTGCATTTTGTGGTATACTGCTGTTATTTCCTCGGTAGTGTTGTTGGCTTCTACTAGTTCACTCGCATCTTTTGCACTTCTTTATTGTCTGAGGTGGTGGTTGGTGCTGCGAGCATCACTCCTTCCCATTCCAGTGTTTAAACTATGCACAAGAGGACCTACCTATCAATCCTGGAAGAATCGATTCTGCCGACCTTTGCTATGCATGCTAAATAAGAAAAATATTGCTTTTGCCTCTTTGTGGACCTGGCTCTTGAGCAGCCATTGGTTGGTGATGATGGTGCCTTCACTCCAGGCGTGGTAGTCGTACAGTAAAGCTGTTTCTGCTATCTTTCTGCGCAGATTGCGGGAATCTGCGTAGTTGAGGAGCGAAGTGTTCTCGAGGTTGGAGGGTTGTGGGGGACCATTCACCTTAGCAATGACTGTCGAAGGTTTTTATAAACTCGTGTGCTGTGTGGGCAATCATTAAGCACTCCGCTTTAGGCTGCAAACATCATTACGGGCACCATAATGTGTTAATGGCTTCATCATTGCATGTTTAGTAATGCATGGATTTGTATTAAACACGCATGATATGATATCCTTCTGAGTCATGTCTTCACTTCTTTTATTAATGTTAAAACAGTACTCTTAGATGCTGTCGTTGATCTGTTTAGACAAATATGTCTACATAAAGGACAAACTGTTATTTCAGTTCGCAGGCCTTCTGTTGCATTTTCCTAACCAAAAACATGGCTTCTCCTCTGTTACCTCTTAGTATTTGGTTGCAATAGATACCTTTTTTTCCTCCCTTTTTCTAATAAAGCAGAAAATGAAGGACATATTAAATCTCTTTGACATATGTAACAGTTATAAGGGCCTATATAACCAAGGCTTCCAATGTTCATATGAGCACGTTAGAGAACGCATACCAACGTCGTCAAAAATGGGTAGAAATTTCAACAACGCTGTGATGGCTGTCTTGGTGCCACTCCCCTCGGTTCTCTTCTACCTCTCTTTTCTCAGCCATTACATTGCGAATGTTAATAACAACACTTCTTTGTCTCCTTTGTGGTCATGGTGCGTTGATCACCCTTTTCTCTTGGTCAACGTCCTTTTCTTCTTTAACGTCAACGTCCTCTTCTGGGTCATCAGCCACTTCCGATCCAGCCACTGGGTATGTGCGTTTTCCACTTTTCCCCCTTCTTGGGTCTTCTTCTTCGTTAGTTTTGACGTTTTAGTTGTGTGAATTTTGTGTGTGCAGATGATAGATTTATACTGGACTGTCATACCGGTGCTGCTTGTTTACTACTATGCGATGTACCCATTGGCAAAATATAACTGGTGGAGGTCACGAATTGTGATCGCCATGACATGGGTGTGGAGTCTGAGACTTACCCATAACTATTTTAGGCGGGAAAATTGGCAGTGGGGTGCCAGAGAAGATTGGAGGTTCACTGATATGCGTCGCCAATATGGCAAGCACTGGTGGTGGATTTCTTTTTTCTCTGTCTACCTCTCTCAACAGGTTCTCTGTTTTCGCTTTTGATCAGTATTAACCATAGTTGTTAGTGATTTGTATTTGTTGTAAGTGTTATTAAAATGCCTGAATGAAGTTTCATCTTACGATAAGATATTTGGCATCCCAATTGAGCAATTAACCTGCCATGAATGATGCAGATAGAAGTCCAAGCAATGCAAAATTTACCTTTTTGGTGTTTTTCCTTATTCTGTGATGTAAAACATTGCAGGTGTTTTTGCTTGGTATATGTCTCCCTTTATACAGTATTCATTCCGTTCATATGCCGTTGAATATGTGGGATTTCGTAGCAGTTGCTGTGTGCCTTATGGGGATCGTCATAGCGTACTTTGCTGATACACAGCTTCATGATTTTGTGGCGAGAAACAACAAACTGAAAGAGCTTGGGAAGCCACTTGTCCCATATCTGGACAGGGGCTTGTGGTGGTACTCTCGGCATCCAAACTACTTTGGAGAGCAATTATGGTGGTGGGGTTTGGTGCTATTTGCATGGAACCTGGGACAGGGGTGGACATTTCTTGGGGCTCTTATCAATAGCTTGTGTTTGGCCTATGTCACTGTGCTAGTAGAACAGAGGATGCTAAGAGAAGAGCACAGAACTGAAGCCTATAAACTATATCAGAAGAGAACTTCTGTGTGGATCCCTTGGTTCAAGTCATCCGCTACTGCCAGAAAAGACAAGGATACTTGATCTGATTTTATGTGCGTATTGTCCGCATTACTAATATGATCTGTTGTTCTTCTTCTGTAATTGTTCATGTAAACAATTGAGTTCTCTGTTCATGATTGGATCTGAATCTTTGAGAATATATTGTATATGAAAGATTTAGTTTTCATGGATCGACCAACTTGAGGAATGCTTTTCATGACCAAGACTATAACATTATGTAAATGTCTCTTGATCCTGAAATGATCGTGAGACTATTGGATCTTTGGAAGTGATGCGTAGATAGTTAGTTGAATTGCAAGTACAGTGAACTTCGGATCCAGGATGATTAAAATATGTACTGAATCCGAGTCATCGGACCTTGAACTTAAATCTCAGACCCTCTGTCAACCCATCTCTCGTGGAAAGATATTTTGTTCTGATTAATTAGTTCTTACCAATTTTATTTATATCTGAATAAAATTAAATTACACAAAATTAAAATATCCTAAATCGAACGGAAATTACACAAAATTAAAATATCCTACATCCAAGTTCACATGCAGCATACCTCTATACTTAACACAACATTCAGCAAATTTTTTCAAGCCCCAAGCTTCGACTCTCTCCTCCGCTCATAGATGAGGCAGCTCCGACGGTGATAATGAAGGTTGGAGATTGAAAGAGATGTCGGAATCTTTAAGAAAACTTGTAGCTCCTCGGAGAGGAGGGAAGTAATATCTGATGCAAGTAATAGGACGTGAAGTTGGTGAAGTTGATGGAGTAGTACTATTGGAAGTTCTGATATGCATCTTTTAACCCAACAAAAAAGAAACAAAAAATCTCAATAATTCAGAGGTCAATTGCAACTTCAAGCACTTGCACTTGGTCTTATATTGAGCAGTAAGAAATAAGTTTTCATTTTAATGGAGTTTGGTGACATCGAAATAGGGTTAGGAAGACTTTGGGGTCTGCGTGTGGAGTTGGGTTCGAATTTACGGTGTTGGATAATACGTAAGCTTTATCACCATTTTCTTTAATATAAATAATAAAGCAACTTAGCTATTTAGGCCTATTTATGGTGTTGGCATTCCACAATATTTTTTAAATTTTTAAATATTTTTTAATTTAATGCTAATTTTTTAAAATTTCAAGTTAATTATTAACTTTTTAAAATTTATATAAATCTTTATATTAATAAAATTTTATAAAATATGTACTTTTATAAAATTTAAATAATATTTTAAAATTTTAAGCAATTATTTAAAGGTAATGATATTAATCGGTTTCGATAATAGTACCATATTATAATCAAATTCAATACCAAATTCGGTGCTATTTGTGATGGCAATGCAAATATGAAATTTGGGTGAACTTGATTCATATTACTTGAGCTTGGACTCGATTAAGAGAAATAAATGAATTAGAGTAAGAGATGACAAAGAAAAATAGGAAATTAATTTAAAAACACAATAAATTACATTAAAATTTCTTAGTATAAGAGTATAATTACAAAATAGAAATAGGAGAATAAAGTCATAAAACTAAAAATATTTTTATTTTCAGTTTTTTATTACAAAACTCATCCAAATAGGTTTTTGTTTTAAGTTTTTATATTAGAAATCTCAATCAAATATGTTTTTATTTTTTAATTTAAAAAACAAAAACAAAAAATTAAAAACCACAATAGAAAAACAGAAGTGAAATGAACTAAACCCGATGTTTTTATTTTTTTTTCACTTTACACTTTGAAATTATTACATATAAGATAATTTGGACATTTTACGAAATGTTAATTTATAAATCACACATTTTATTAACATTTAAAAACTATTTTTAAAATTATGATAATGTTTGATAAGTCTATATTATCAAAATGTACTGTACCACTTATAAATTAAGTCGACAGTCAAATTATTATGAACTAAAAAAATTCTAATTTTATTATAATTTAAGGTGCTATTAGTTGTGTTAAAGTAGGATATGAAACTATAAATAACGAAAAAACTCAATTTGAGAATATTTCAAATATTTGATACGGTATCAGAATTGGCAGTAGCTTTGCTTAAGCTATAGATCGTAGATATTAAAGACTCTGTTTAACTGCCATTCAATGAACATTACTAAGGTAACGAAGGAAATGAGGGACTTTGTTTATAAAAAATTTGGATATTAGGTCAGGTCAGGTGGGGAAAAGATATTAAAGAGCACAAACGGGTGCTGTGACAGTTAGTAAGATCTAAGAGAGGTGTATCATAGATTATAGAGAGGGGTAGGGGTGGAAACGTGTTTGGAATTGTGAAAGTATGCGAAGGTAGTTAATGTACTTAGAGTAGGTATGACTTAAATGTCAAGAAAGTAGATGAAGTCTTTAATAAAAAAGGTTGTATTCAGGTCATTAATGAGAGTTTAGACGAAGGTGTGTGAAGAACCTGTCATCTAAATAGATCAAAAGATAAATTCTGTGAAATGGAGTGGAATAAATGAAGAGAGAGTTGTTTATATTTGGATCCAGTGAAATTTAGTTGAATGAGTTCAAAAGTTTGGTTAATAACTTTTTAAAATTAGTATAAATTAGGTTAAAAGCTTGTTTTTGCTTAAGCGACATATCCACTAAATACTACATTAATATTTATTTATTAATCACCTCAGCAAAAATTGTTAAAGCTAAAGAGTCCACTTACTTGGAAAATCTTCATTATGAGCTTAACGATGAAACATATTCGTAGGCTTTAACATCACTTTTTAACCCAAAATTTTAAGGCATTAAATTTATGGGTCCTTTTTACCTATATGCCCCTCCTAATTTCATCTCTTTCTAATGTGAGATTTTCACGTACATTTGAAATCTTAACAATCTCTTCTTCGAATGTGAATTTTCACATTAGGCGCAGACTCCTCCTTGAGTGAACTCAAGTATATCACGTCACTAAGAATTTTTCTACTCCACTGCTCTAGGCCCACCAGAAGTTCCCTTGCTTTTTCACATGGGGAGGCAATCATGGGATCTGAGCACTGTCTTTATACTCGTCTCTTACTAAACCATCAGCTCTGATACTACTTGTTGAAGCTAAAGAGTCCACTTATTTGAGAGATCTTTATTATAAGCTTAATGAGGGAATATATTTGTGAGTTTTGATACCACGCTCTAACCTAAAATCTTAAAATATTAAATTTATAGGTTATTTCTACTTATATGTCCCTCCTAATTTCTTATGACTAATATTTTAATTAGATATGTTATAATAATCAATCTTCGTAAAATAATTTATTTTTATAAATTAAAATAAATAAATTAGATTTTATTTAACAGATCTAATTAAAATATGAGTCATAAGATTTTTATACTAATTTAATGATCAGTTGTAGGTGAGTAACATTTAATGAAATTAGCAGGTTAGTTGTCCAGAGACATACTGGTGACCAAAGTAACGCTGTAACTTGTACGGAAGCATTGATGTTTTAGTTAGTAGTTAGTTGCACCTCAATCTGAAATATTGCATTGACGCATTTATTGGGAAACTTACAGTAATCTCTCCGGTTATAGGAATAAGACCGGATTAAGGAATATTCTCTAGAACAATTATTGTAATTATACTGTTAAGCCACGTAGATGAGACTGCGAAAGCACATAATTTAAGCTTGGTGTTGACGTTGATTCGGACATTTGTTTGACCTTGGCTGGCGATATTTCTGTGGTGAAAATTGGTCGGAATAAAGCAAGTCTATTTAACAAATAGGAATTAAAAGGGAAGTAATAAACACACAAATTTTATAAAAAATTAATTCTTAAATTAAGATAAAAATTATGAGTAAAATAGAAAAATTTTATTATTACAAAAATAAAAAATTACAAAAAAAAGTTAAACCAAAAAATACACAGAATATCTGTCTCTTTCCTCACTTCCACCAATTGTTAGACAATTTCTACCTTAGATGACCCTTTATAAATGAATTCAGAATTATCATTGATGGATGAGAAATGCTAAAAATGGCTGCGAAGCAGAACATGCCCGGCTTATACCCAGTTACGATCTTCGTCGCACTTGTTTGTTGCTATTTCTTCCATGACGCTTTGGCACTCAAACAACAACAAACGTTGCGTTTCCGGAAGAATGGTGAGTTTAAGATACTTCAAGTCGCCGATATGCACTTCGCAGACGGCAAGACCACGACGTGCCTGGACGTGTTCCCCAGTCAGATGGCCACTTGCTCTGACCTCAATACCACCGCCTTCGTGAACCGTATGATTCAAGCCGAGAAGCCTGACTTCATTGTTTTCACAGGTACTCTTTTTTCCTTCTTCTTTACGAAATCCTGAATGAAATTTACTTAAGAAACAAAGAAATGAAGAGGGAAACTCTAAATGTTGACACAAGTTTCTTTTTTTAATGTTTGTGTGACAGGGGACAACATCTTCGCCTTTGATGCCACTGACTCGGCGAAATCACTGGATGCTGGATTTTCTGCCGCAATAGCATCAAAAATCCCATGGGCTGCTGTTTTGGGGAACCATGACCAAGAAGGGACCTTGTCAAGGGAAGGAGTGATGAAACATATTGTAGGGCTTGAGAATACTCTTTCTCAACTAAATCCTGCCGACGCTCACGTTATTGATGGTTTTGGGAATTATAACCTGGAGATTGGTGGGGTTGAGGATACCCGTTTTGAGAATAAGTCAGTCCTCAATCTTTACTTCCTTGATAGTGGAGATTACTCAACAGTTCCATCAATTCATGGTTATGGTTGGATCAAACCATCTCAGCAGTTTTGGTTCCAACGCACTTCTCAAAGACTCCAGGTACTAACTGCCGACCATTAACATCATTAGGACTATTGTTAAGTAGTTATCCAGCTGAATGCTGATTCAAACTATAATTTAGGGGTTATGATCTCCTATTGAGCTGGTAGATTCATGGTTTACTTCTTCACTATAATTTGTTAACTGAGATCATACTTTCTTGATTTCAGAGGGAATATAGGAGCAAGCCAGATCCTCAGAAAGGAACTGCGCCTGGACTCGTATACTTTCACATCCCATTGCCTGAATTTGCAAATTTTGATTCATCAAATTTCACAGGGGTGAAACAAGAAGGTATTAGTTCAGCTTCTGTGAACTCAGGCTTCTTCACAACCATGGTAGAGGCAGGGGATGTGAAGGCGGTTTTCACAGGGCATGATCATTTGAATGACTTCTGTGGTGAGCTAACTGATATACAGCTTTGCTATGCTGGGGGCTTTGGATACCATGCCTATGGGAAGGCTGGATGGTCCAGGAGGGCAAGGGTGGTGGTAGCTTCTTTGGAAAAGACAGAAAGTGGACTCTGGGGAGCTGTTAAGTCCATCAAGACATGGAAGCGACTTGATGATGAGCACCTCACTGCTATAGACGGTCAGGTTCTCTGGAGCAAGAATTCTGTTGGTAAGTTCGTACTAACAGCTACTTGGTCCTTCTTACTGGTTGTCTTAAAATACATAATGCATTCGTAGTATCGCACTCTTTTTTAGGGCATCCCTTTGCAGCAAGCTGGATGTGTGATTGGAACCTCAAGCTATTATTCTTGGAACATTAGTGTTCAATGCTTTTTGTGCATATGTTCTAAATAAATGTGAAGCCAATATAGTTCATTAATTTCACCAACCATCAGATGTTTATTGTCAGTGGGAAGGGAAACCACAAGAATACTAAGGATTGACTCACAAAGTCTGCAATGACTTGCGCTTATTCCCATACAAGTTGAAGCTGGATTTCTAATAGTTGAAACTGAAATTGAATGATTCCTCCTAAAACCGAAGCATTAGAGCTATTGAGAGACTGTAACTGACTGAATATTTGGCTTTTTGAACTTTTCTGTTGGACCTTATCTTCGTTTGTTAGGTTTTGCACCTGATGATGAAGAATTCTAACCTCTTTGCTTGGATTGTAACAGTTCATCTCGTTTCTTTCTGAGTAAGGTGCCATGGTTTCTCTCTCTTTTCATGTCACCATATTCATTGCTTTTATGATATCATACATAAGCATGGTTGTAATTATGTCTGTTCAGTATATTAGGTTTCTGTTCTTTCTATGTAGAAATTCTTATCTTCTGATACCTTCTGACCAAGGGACAACTGAATGTGATTCCTCTTTCAGGACATTGCATAAATGCTAAAACGAATGTGAAGCATAGTGTCTTCTTAAACTATAACTTGTTAACTGGGTTATTATTGCAATCCCATTTCCTGTTACAAGTCATTATCCTTATTCACAAATCTCATGTCCATTGAACAGGTGCTTGAAGAAGGAAACCAGTTGGCGGGGCTTAACTTGTGGTTGTGGACACATGACACAGTTTCTGAACCGGTTGGCGAGCCCAGAGTCTGACATTGTACCACTTGTTGAAATGTGCTGAGAAAATAGATAGCAAAAATAGAGAGTAATCAAGAAAATAAAGAACACAAGAAGTTTTATCGAGGTTCGACCGATTGGGTGTATCTACATCTTCGGGAGCTAAGAATGATTGATTTATTATTGAATAATTACAATAATGATGAACAAGTTTTACTATAGTATAGAAGAAGTAAAATGCGTGAACTTTCTGTATATTCACTTGATGAAAAGTATTCACTGTTCATTACTATATACAGCTGAAAGAAAACTGCTGGTTAACTAACTGTAACGAGCTCGACTAAATGTAACGAAAAACGTTAACTGATAAATAATTCTTCATCCCCCCTCAAGTTGGAGCTTGTAAGAAATCATGCAAGCCCAACTTGGCGATGAAAGTGGAAAATGCCGGAGCTGGAAGGGACTTAGTAAAGATATCTGCAAGTTGTGTAGAGGATGAAGTATGTAATAAAGAAAGGAACCCCTTTTTTAGCTGCTCCTGAACAATATGACAGTCAATATCCAAATGCTTGGTTCGTGCATGGAACATTGGATTAGCAGCAATGTGTAAAGCTGCTTGATTGTCACACTTCAAGGAAATTGGAAGATCAATAGGAATTTGAAAATCCCGCAAAATGTCAGAGATCCACAGGAGTTCACAAACAACCAAACCCATGCTCCTATACTCCGCCTCTGCTGAAGATTTAGAAACAATTGCCTGCTTCTTGGATTTCCAAGAAATCAACGAAGAACCTAAAAATATGCAAAATCCAGACACAAATCGTCTGGTATCATGGCAAGCACCCCAATCTGCATCGCAATACGCCTGAAGTTGAAAGGAATTACCAGTAGGATAAAACAACCCTAAAGAAGGACTACCCTTCAAACAACGCAATACATGTAATGCTGCCTTCCAATGTACCACCGTAGGTACTTGAACAAATTGGCTGAGTTGATGTACAACAAAGGTAATATCTGGTCGTGTATATCCCAAGTATAACAACTTCCCAACCAGCTGTCTATACTACTACGGATCATCAAGGAGTGAGCCATTTTTCTCTGTCAAGACCAACCCTTTCTGAAGAGGAGCAGGCACAAGTTTATAGCCCATTAAACCTGCAGAATCAACCAAATCCAACACATACTTCCGCTGGTTGATGTACATATTGTGAGGTGACCTTGCAATTTCAAGTCCCAAGAAATACTTAGCATAAAGAAGATCCTTTATAGTAAAAGTATCATCTAAAAACCTCTTCACGTTCTGGATTTCTTCCTCTGAATCCTTTGTCAATAACATATCATCTACATAGACCAAGATGACCAAAAAACAAGAAGTATTCTGGAGAGTAAACAAACAATGATCATTTTGGGACTGTTTAAAACCATAACGTTGTAGCTGTGAAGTAAGTTCAACATTCCATTGCCGAGAAGCCTGCTTAAGGCCATATAAAGATCTTTTCAACTTACAAACTTCATGTGGAGCTGCTTTCAAATACCTTTCTGGTGGATGCATATAGACCTCCTCGTCTAGGAATCCATGGAGGAAAGCATTATTGATGTCCAGTTGGTGCAAAGTCCAATTTTTCGTAGCCACAAGTGCAAGCAAGATTCTCACTGTAACCACCTTTGCTACTGGTGAGAAACTATCATTATAATCAACCCTTGCAACTTGATTATATCCCTTGGCAACTAATCTGACTTTAAATCTATCAACTTCTCCATTTGGCTTCAACTTTACCTTGTAAACCCACTTGGAACCAATAACCTTCTTTCCTTCAAGTAAAGGTGTAAGTTCCCATGTTCCATTTTTCTCAAGAGCTTCCAACTCTGAATTCATGGCCATAATCCAATTAGGATCTTGACTGGTATGAAAATAAGACGTGGATTCTTGAATGCTAGAAACATTAGCTAGAAAATCAATGTAAGTTGTATTGAATCCAGGATGCACAGTAAAAGGATAAGTATTAGGAGTATAGTTAGAAAAGGACTGCATATTTATATGCTTCAGATAAGGAGGTTTTATGCTTACAAGGGACACAAAATCATTCAACCAAGATGGTTGCTGTCTTGCTCGATCACTTCTTCTAGTTGGCAATGTAGGCTCTGGAATAACAGGTTCACCAATAGCAGGTTTGGCAGAATCACCAGTAGCTGTCATCTGCAAAGGTGAAGCAACCGAATCTGAAGAAGGAACAAAAACACTTGCACTAGTTCTAACCGAGTCACCAGAAGAATTCAACAGAAAAGGACCATCCTGCACAATTGAAGGGAAAGCAATAAAGCTGATAGAAGTGTCATTAGTATCCATAGACTGTTTAAAAGCATAGACAGTCTCATAGACAGAAACATCCCTGGAAACAAAACACGTCTTTGTTTGCAGATCATACAGCTTATATCCCTTTTTTCCTAGAGAATGACCATGATAAACACTTCGAAAAGCTCTAGGCTCCAACTTATCTTTATGTGGTTTAGTGTTAGCAGCAAAACACAAACATCCAAAACTTTTCAAGTCCGTATAATTGGGCCGCTTCCTTGATAATAGTTCATAAGGAGACTTCTAATTGAGTATCTGACCTAGCAAACGATTAATAATATAAGCAGCATGTAAAACATAATGGCCCCAGAATCTCTTTGGAAGTCCAGATTGAATAAGTAATGCTCTTGCCACTTGAAGTAAATGTCTATGCTTTCTTTCCACAACACCATTCTGTTGTGGAGTATAAACACAAGTCTTATGATGAACAATACCCCTGCTGCTTAACACTTCTTGAGTATTATTACTCAAAAATTCAGATCCATTATCAGTCCTAACAACCTTCACAGTTCCACCATACTACCTTTGGATGTAGATAAGGAATTTCTCCATAATATAACTAGTTTGTGCCTTATGTCTCATCAAAAATATCCAAGTACATCTGCTTTTGTCATCAACAACAGTCAAAAAATAATGTGCACCGCAAAGTGAAATGTCTTTATAGGGTCCCCAAATATCAACATATAACAATTCAAAAACCGTAGCTACTCTTGTATAACTGATTGGAAGAACACTTCTAACTTGTTTAGAAAGAGGACAAACTTCATACAAAAAATCTTCATTATTAACAAAACTGCTACAAGCAGCAACATGTCTCATTACAACATCAGATGGGTGTCCCGGTCTTGTATGCCACAAAGTTCTATTAACAAGACTGTTGTGAATGCTACATACTTGCTCATTCTCTGTGTCTACATGAGCAGGAGGAGGATTACAAGAAGTATGAGTATAAACTGGTTTATTACACAAAAAAGAATTGCTATCAAGAAAGTATAGGTTTTGATAAACCTTGCCCTTTGCCACTGCCCTTTTAGTCTTCTGGTCCTATAATAAGCAATATTCAGTATAGAATAGAGCATTGAAGGAAGATTGTTTGGCTAACTTGTTGATTGAAACAAGGTTATGGCTGAAAGTAGGAACAAAAAAAATTGACTTCAAGGTCACTTGATCGTTTAAAACTATTACTCCTCTATACTTGACATCATTCACCTTCCCATTAGGTAAGAACAACTTCATGACTTTGTCTACAGGTATCAATGAATGAAACAGATTCTTGTCTATGCAGATATATGAAGTAACACCAGAATCCACTATCCAATTCTCACATGTTTGGACAGATTTAAGAGCAGGATTCAAGATGGACATACCTGCAAATTCAGTTTGTATTAAATTCAAGAGATAAGACTCCCCAAATTGCTTCCCTTTCAATAACTTTGCGAGCTCCTGCTGAATCAAGGCTGAAAGTAATTGTGAACCACTTTGTAAACCGGACCCCGTCTCCATATCCTTCTCAATTGCTTCAACCATGTGAACATATTTCCCTTTTGTCTGCCCTTCTCCTAAACCTTCTCTTTTATTCTTCAATTCTGTATACCATTCTTGATATCTGTGCAACTTAAAACAAGCATCTCTTTCATGACCATCCAAATTGCAATAGTCACAATGCTTGTCCTCTCTTCTTTTACGTTCTTTTCTCCTAATACCAGTTCTGTTCATGTTGTCTATAGTCAAAGTTCCTTTCTTACTATTTTTACCATCTTTTACCACCATAGCTACAGCTCTTGCATCCTCATGCGTCATATTCACCTGTCTTTGTTTCTCATCTCTCATTATAAGAGAATAGGCCTTACTTGCAGATGGAGGTGGATCTTGTGTCGGCATTTGACTCCGAATATGATCATAAGATGAATTTAACCCCATAAAAAAATGGATCAATTTGTTAGCATTGTCCATATCCACTAATTTCTGATTAACTCCATAATGACAACCCTAATAACTACACACTGGTATAGGCATAAGTTGCCCTAATTCATCCCAGTATCTATTAATTCTGTTGTAGTAAGCAGTAATCGAAGAATTACCTTGCTCAACAGAACTAATCTCCCTCTACACTTAGAATAGTTGCGGTAAATTGCTTTTTCCATAAAATTCTTTGAGCTTGTCCCACAATGCCTTAGCAGAATGACAGGTGATGTACGATTTAGAAATTTCCTTAGAAATCGAATTAAGAATCCATTGTTTCACCATACAGTCCACTTTGCGCCATTGTCTGTACTTCACTTCACAAGATGGTGGAGGTAGAGTACCATCGACAAAACCAAGCTTATCCCTAGCTTCTAGAGAATTGCGAATGGAAATACTCCAAGAATAAAAATTCGTATCAGTCAATGGAGCAGTAACAAGCATCATACCAGGATGATCGGAATTGTATAGCTGTAAACAATCATCTTGAGAGTCATCAGCAACCGGCAATCTCGTCCCCATCTCTCCTTTGGAACTCAAACGCAAATATTATGGATTGTGTTCTGCTTTAATACCATAAACAAGTTTTACTATCGTATAGAAGAAGTAAAATGTGTGAACTTTCTGTATATTCACTTACTTGATGAAAAGTGTTCACTGTTCATTACTATATACAGCTGAAAGAAAAGAAAGCTGTTGGTTAACTAAGTTTAACTATACTAACTGTAACGAGCTCGACTAAATGTAACGAAAAATGTTAACTGATAAATAATTCTTCAAATGATTACATCAAACTTTAACTAGTACAATTTTATTCAAATGTTCTTTTTATCAAGCATAGTTTAGTTATGACGGTCTTAAAATTCTTTCAGAGTTCAAAATTCAACAAAAATGTGTTTTCAGATTGCCTGGGGCATGGTTGTGTTCCAAGTTGTGGATCTCAAATTTTCTTCAAAATATGATATGGTCTCTGGCACATATGTATCTTTAGATTATGGATCCTATTAATTATTTTCTCTAGACACTAAGACACTTCCTGAGATACAACTGTATTTCAGGTTGTGGTTCTTTCTTTCTTCTTTGTGCATAAGGACATAACTATGTCTTAAACTATGTATTCTTTCGAAAATACTCTATTCTAACAATAAACCCGTGTCCTTATTTCTTCAACGAGAATATTATTTCCATTACAAAGATAAAGTGATGTAGGCTGTGTCACAAAGTAAAATTTATGAAGTATTAAACGTTAATATGTATGTGATTAGTAGCCCTTCTGTCAATGATCCAAAAATTTGAATCTATTAAGTGAATAGAACTTGATGCAAGATGACGTCCAATTTTAAGACCAGAGCAACAAAATCTCTCGAGTGAGCAAAGTTAACATAATGATTCACATCAGGTGGAGCCTTTCCTTCAATAACTTTGAAACTTCCTGTTTGTTGTATTTTTTGGACTTTGATGGCATGGTATTTTTTTGACTTTAATGGCACAATGTCTATCCCATATTGGGAAGAGATGAAGATGGGAGGAGTTTTTCAAGTTATAAAATAACTCCTCCCCCTCCCTT
>JAOSBL010000009.1:20257694-20271785 GCA_027568915.1 Erythroxylum roraimae
CGCCTGAGGGCGCAAATTGGAAGCACTACAAAGGCTGTTTTGTTTGATTGGGAGGATGAATGATGCTTGCATTTGGTAGGACCAGAAATTGTGCCAAGGTGGAGATTTGTTGTAGTTTTTGGACTTTGATGGCATGGTATTTTTTTGACTTTAATGGCATAATGTCTATCCCATATTGGGAAGAGATGAAGATGGGAGGAGTTTTTCAAGTTATAAAATAACTCCTCCCCCTCCCTTATCAGATAATCCCAAAAATACAACAAATACTCAAAAATTTGTATACATATCAAATTTAGTATTCTCTTCTTAATAAGAGCAGACTGCCTTAAGTGGTGCTCGGAGAAGTAGGTAAAATTGGCTGAACTCCGTTATCAATTTTCGGGTGTGTTTTTTCCTTATCTCTTTTATTTATTCCACATTTATAGTATTCAATATTATTTGTCGGGTATATTTGTAGTGTTGTGTTCAATTTATTTGGGTGTATTTACTATTCGTGTGTGTATACGGGTTATGTTGTGATAAATACACCGTGCACGTAATTTCTATCTAGGAGGTCGAGTTTTAAGTGGGACCGTTTGTAACCCCTCCGCCCTTTCCTGAGATTTTACGTGGAATGGTAATACTGTCTTAGGAGTCCGTTTGGCGGGCTTTCCTGGGTATTACCGAATCGGTTCACTTCACTAGTTGTTTACCTTAGAGGGAAAAATTATCCGATTTTTCCCAACACTGTTGCACACTCTCAACTTTGTAATCCCATACAAGTTGAAGCTGGATTTCTAATTGGTTAAACTGAAAGTGAATGAATTAGAGCTAATGACCGACTGCAACTAACTTGGATAATTTTCTTGTGGAACTTATCTTCCTTTGTTAAGTTTTGCACCTGATTATGAAGGATAGTAACAGTTCATATCATTTGTTTGTGAGTGAGATGCCTCATCATCATCACGGTTTCTTTCTCCTTTCATGTCCCTATATTCGTCGTTGAAATTATGCCTATTTAGTTCTCAGTTTGTATTAGGCTTCAGTATTTTCTATATCAGGAATTCCTATCTTCTGACCCCTTTTCAGCTTGGTACAACTGAATGTGATTCCTCTTTCAGGACATTGCATAAATGGTATGCGAAGCATAGTGTTTTTTGAAAGTTTAACTTGTTAATTGGGTTATCATTACAATCCCATTTCATATTACAAGTCATTATCATTCTTCACAAAACTCAGGTCCATTGAAGAGGACACATGACATTGTTTTTTAATCGGTTGGCGAGTCAGTCGTCTTGTTTGGATGATATTGTACCATCTTTATCTAAGGGATATCTGACTGCCTATTATGTTTTTAGTTTTTGCTTTTTACTTTTAAGTTTTTTTAATAAAAAATATTTGTTAATATTAATGTGATTTATTTTTATTATTAATAATAAATAATTAAATAATTTTTCTCTTTATTCTTTTTCTGATAAATGTGGCAGTGGAGTTTCCAAGATTTACAAACGAGCTCACCTCTACTTCTAGCCCTGCTACCCATATCCAAGTTTTGTGTGTAGAAAGGCTATGCTCACGGTATCTCTATCACTGTCTAATTGTCTCAACTTTTTTGCTACATGCGTTCTAACTGTTGCTTTTAATTGGTTAATTTTTGCATGTCTCTTTCTTCTACTTGTTTGTTAGATTTGATTTGTATGTGATTTCCCTGTCGTGTGCATCTGGTCGACCAATTGGGCATTTGCTTGATCAGCCGGTCGGGCTTTTCTTCTTTTCTTATTATTATTCTTATTCTTATTCTTATTCGTATTCTTATTATTATTATTTCTTAATATTTGTATTCCTATTTGTCTTATTATTATTATTATTATTAGTATTTTCTTATTATGATTATTTTGTCTTCTAAACTTGCATCACATACTTGAAGATTTTTTTAATTCTTCATGTTACATTTGCATATGGGTCTATCGGAAACAACCTCTTTACTTTGTAGGGATAAGGTTGCGTACTATCAGATCTTCCTAGACCCCACATTGATTGAGTGTGATGATGATAATAATAATAAATAATTAAATATTAAATACCTTTTTATTTTTATGAATTAATTAACTAATTTTATAATAATTAAGAAAAATTTTATTTTTGAATCAATAAATTTTATTAATATATATCTTAGTTTTAAAAATTAATTTTATTATTTATAATTGAATATTTTATAATTAAAAATTATTTTTAAAATTTTGGAATTAATGAATTCTAAAGATATTTTAAATGAATTGAATAATGACTTAATTTGGAAATATTTTATTTTAAAATTGAAAATTAAATAATTATAAAAATAAATTAAATATTAAAAGTATATTATTTATAATTATTATTACTAAATAATATATACATTTAGTTGATAATAATATAATATTCTGTGAAAAATAAAAAAGTTTATAATAAATTTTTATGATTTTATAAGATATTAAAATAAAACAAAGTTAAAATTTTAACTAAACAAGTATTTTATTAAATTTAAGAAACGATGAACTAAAAAATAGAATTAGAAATCATACAAGACTTAGTCTGCCATGTTTTCACGAGCCAAAATTAGTATAACCTATGTAGATTAGTAAGCAACAAAATTAGTAGTATGTACACACTCCATAGACAAAACAAAGTACACTAAAGGTTGAGCTTTAACAGCTAATGCAATCAACTGATTACCAAACATGGCCTAAATGCTTCTGACATTTTAAAGCTCAATCCTTTAGTGTAGCTAATAGCTGATTATATCAGCTGATTTGACCAGCGGATTACATTAGCTGTTTGTTAAAGATGTTTGGTAAAATTAGCTGTTTAGTATTAGTTATTTATATGTAAAATGACTTACGAGGACATAAATTTTAAAAAAAATATAAGGATATGAATATTATATATCTTAGTATTTTTTTGAATATTCTTATAAAAATTTAGATTTTAGATATTTAATTCTACAAAAATTAAGTTTATAACTCTAATAAAAAATATATAACATATAATAACAACAACAATAACAACAACAACAACAACAACAACAACAACAATAACAATAACAATAACAACAACAATAATAATAATAATAATCATCATCATCATGATCATGATACATCCAAATATAAAATACAATTATAATTAGGCATAAATTGACTTGCAAAAATTAATTAATGTATAAATTTATTTACTTAGGAGGGTATAATTAAATTTTCACTTCCACATATTTAGCTAAAGATGAAAAAGCTACTCAAAACGCTGCTCAATAGCAGCTTCTCTAAAATCAACGCTTTGGTATCAATAAGCTAGTTGTTTATGTTGTTACCAAACAAACTTTCAGCTGTTTGAAATAGTCAAACAGCTGAAAGGCATGAATCAGCTAATTTTTTAGCTGATTCGATGTTCTCCAAACGCAGCCTTACTTTCGGCTAGCCTTTTGACTTTGTTGAAAGATGAATAAAATTTTTTATTGACAATGGCTAACCTAATACACTGTTACGATATCAACGAAATTGCACACCCTAAAAGATTTGTTAGTTATAAGCAGATAGGAAGCTAGAAGTTAAAGATGTCATTCATTTCTCATGCCTGAAGTTATATTAAAGAGTAAATTTCTACCTATTAGGAGTTCTCTTATCTAATTTAGTGTGTTTTCTGTGAGAATTTATTTTTCTATAATTATCTCCTTGTATAGTTGAATGTTTCTTTCTCTCCATTTTGAATATATTGTGGAAATAAAGGCAATTTTGAAGACAATTTCATCCTTTTTTAGGTTCTTGACTTTATTGGTTGGCCATAATATGACCCTGCACCATTCATATGGGGGACAATACACCATTATAATGTGTAGCACCTTATTCCAGATAACTCTCGAGTACCTACGTTGAAAAAATAGGTGATTCCTATCCTTTATCTCCTCCTTGCATAGAAGACATATGACATCATAATTCTCAAACCATCTATCCTTTATTCTAATCTTATTCTTGATCACTAGCCAACTGATCATGAATCCTTTTAGTTTAATAGTTTACCTCTAGATTAGATCGTACTAGGGTGCTTCTTCTAAGTAAGGTATGTAGATTTTGTAGCATGATGTATTGTTGTATGATCTAATGTTATTTGTTAGCCATATGATCCTATCTTCCCTGTGTAAATGAGTAAGTTGAGGTAGGCAGTTTATCAGGCATGATGAGCCTCTAAAATTGCAACACTAGACCCCATTCTATATAATTGAGCAAACTTTGACATTTAAAGGAAAATAATATTTTTGGCCATAAATTAATTCTTGCATTGAAGGACTTAATAAGAGGAATGCAATCAACATATTTTGGTTTAGATGTGATAATGGGAATACCTAGATATTTGAAGGGAGGAGTTTGGATACTAAACCTAGCTATTATACTAAATTCATTTTAATTCTGCACATCTGAAGAAACATACATGTTGCTTTTGCTAAAGTTAACTTCCAGACCAAAACAATTAGAAAACACCTTCAAAATTTCCATAATTATTTTTATAAAATGTATGTTTGCCCCACATAACAACATCAAGTCATCAACAAATGCTAGGTGGGTAATCTTCAACTCCTTACCTTTATGGTGGAAGTTGAATATGCCATTGTTACTCAAGAGTTTGGATAATGCTTTAATTACCAAAGTGAATAAGTAAGGTGAAAGAGGATCTCCTAGTCTTATTCCTTTGGTATTTCTGAAGGTTTTAGTTGGCACTCCATTGATAAGAATGTTGAATATTGTTGTAGTTATGCATTCTTTAATTTGTTGTACAAACTGTGATGGGAAACTAAACACTTGAAGGAAATTTTCAATAAAATCCCATTTGATGGTGTTAAAAGTTTTAAAGATATTAATCTTAAGAATATAGCTGTTCATGGATCTTCCCTAATATGAGTCCTTCATCAACTCCTAAACTAGCAGTATATTATCTCCAATAAGTCTTTATATAATAAAAGCACCTCGGGCTTGATTAATAAGACCTTTTAATGCATACTTTAGTTTGTTGGCAATAAGTTAGGAGATCACCTTATAAACTGTGTTACAAATAGAAATAGGTCTGTAATCCAACATTAAGGATTGATTATGCTTTTTAGGGACTAAACATATATAAGAGTTGTTCATCTCTTTAAACATTTTTGAAGAAGTGAAGAATTATTGAATTGCTTCAGTAATAAACCACCTGTAACATCCTAAGTCTTTTAGAAGAAATATGCACTATACCCATCTGGACTAGGTGCTTTGGAGGGGTGTGAACTAAAAAAAAGCTTCCCTTATCTCCTGCTGAGTGAAAGGTGAAACAATAAAGTCCCTCATTTCCTGGCTAATTCTATCCTTTATAACCCAACTGATGTCACTTCCTCCATATCTGTTGTTGCATTATGATCCTATCAACTTAATGAAGTGTTCTGGTGCAATAGCTTCTATCTTATTATGGTCTATATGTTTAACCCCATTCAAATCTTACAGCACTGAGATTTTGTTTTTGTTTCTTCTTGCTAAAATTAAAAAGTGAAAAATTTGGTGTTAGCAACTCCTTCTCTTGACCAATTTATTCTAGACTTTTGCTTGAGAAGTAAGTTATACATTCAGAGAACATCATTATAATCCCTCAATCTCTGTGTGTTTATGAAGATCTTAAAGTGTTATTATGGTGGTGCTTGTAGCAATTTTCCTGTGCAATCTTCAAATTCTACTTAGTATCAATAAGGCTCATAATGTTTTCTTTGGCAAATTTCTTAATTGCAGATTTAACCTTTTGAAGTTTCCTCATGAGCTGATAAGCTTTGTAACCTTTAACTTCCTGTGCCCAATTTTTGTGAACCATCTCATGAAATCCCTCTTTTCTTGTAAGACCATTAAAAAATATAAAGAGAGCTCTAGTTGGAATGTATTTATAAATCCTCATAATTTTAATCCATGATGGTCAGAGAAAGCATTGTCTCCAAAATGAGCATATGAACTCGAAAATTGAGTGAGCCACTGTTGATTAACCATTGATCTATCCAAATTTTTTTAATGAGCAAAGCCCCTTGTTGCTTATTTTTCTAGGTAAATACGTCGCGTACATACCTCAAATCCACTAGGCTTACATGCTGCATGAGTTCAATAAGTTCTCTGTAAGATCTTTTATTATTGATTCTACATTCCTTAGCTTTTAGAGCAGGGATTTGCAATTAAAGTCCCCTGTCACTGTCTAATGCCTGACTATACCTGTATTGATGATTTTGATGTCCTTTTATAGTCTAGCTCTTTAGAACATGAAATTAGAAGCACATATTATTGACATATCAAAATAGGTATTAGTACCTTGCATCTGGCAGTTCAGATGTATAAGTTGATCAGATTCCCTAGCTGTTTGTTTCAACATTTTTTCTAGATTATATGCACAAATGATCCTTCCATTGTAATGTGTGAGTATGATTTGAGTATATCTTCCATTCAGTGCCCAGAAAACTAAGACACTTCTATAGATGAGGCATTTTTATTTTGGTTTCAATCAGATCCATAATCAGTGGCTTCTTCTTTGAGATAACCTCTTTTACAGATTGCCATTTAAGGTCATTTAACCTTCTTACATTCCATATTTTAACTATCATGTTGTCAGACAGGAAGTTGAGATGCCCTTAATATGCTTTTCCCTTTCTTCCTTCCTAATCTTCTTCTGATATTGGTAGTAGGTTCCAGTTCCTCTTCTTTTTTATTCTCAAGTTCTTCAGTATCTTCATCACTAAATATACTAGCAATACCAACATGTTTATCTCCCACCTATTTGTTATGCTTAATCATACTATTCGTAACAGTAGTTGATTTTTCTATTTTAGGATTCTCCACTTCATTCTCTTATGTTTGTGATGAAGATACCTTGTTTCCCTGATCTGTATTCAGATCATTACTCAAGGTGTTAGTAGTAGGCGAGTTATCTAGTCCTATTAGCTCAGTGTAATTGCCTGTGTTGAAGGTCTTCCCTCTTAGATTCCATATCCTATTGGAATTTTTTATTTCTAGGGATACGCAATGGCTATCTCCATTCTTACAAGTTCCCGTCTTCTCCTAGCTTCATGACAAGAATAGTCTCTGATAATTCAGGATTTTTTTAAACTTCTACACACATTTTAACATAACAAATTCTCTCCATGCGTGCAGTTTGAGTGTCCGTACTAATTGGCTTATTTATGGAGCTTGTTAAGAAAATGAGCCCTTAATAGTTCAGAATTGTAAAAACACATTGTGAAAATTCACCTAAATTAGGATGCAATTAATGTTACCTCTATCAAGTTCAACTCCTGGCCTCCATTTCTGAAGGAACATAAGTTGTCCCCTAATATGCCAAGGTCTTTGTTCCTATATCTCATTAAAGCAAGTCTCATTATTGAATTTGAAAATAAAAGTTTCATCCTCCATAAGTATTATTCTCTCTAGTCCCGTCTTACTCCAACAATCAACAACCCATGTTTGCATAAGTAGAAAGGCTAGTCTTTTACTTCAAAAGAAACTAACTAGTGTAGAGGACCAAACTAATGTGCTTGCTTTAAGAAATCTACAATTGGGGTTAGAACTAAATCCACTATAGCTCCTTCATAGTGTTTGAACTTACATTTATTCTATTGAATAGCTATTTTATCCTTCTGTATGCCTGTGAAATGACTAAAGAAATTAGCATGACTTGTCTTCGGCGCTGAAGTATCCCCAGTTGTTATTACTTGAGAGTCGCAAACTAGCTTAAGATATTCCTCCATACTGAGTTTTTTCCTTTTTCCCTTGAAAGCTTAAGTCCTTTAGTTGAAGATGGTTGCAGAGTCAAGTTCTGATTGTCCACAGATCTAAGACCCTCGCACAAGATTGCCTCCACTTGGTTATACCAAGACGACAAGGTATCTATAAAGCCCACAAAAAGAAAAAAGGAGCCCAACTTTAACAAAACTAACCTAACCTAAAAAAAAAATAAAACAGAGGAGAGTATAAATTAAGAAGAAAGTAGATAGGTAATAAGAATCCTAACAAAAAGTTGTCTTCTTCTTCTCCTCCCTTTTCTTTTTCCAACAGGTAAATGTATAAAAAATACACCATCTTTCTCCTGCATGTAAATCTTTTCTCATGTATTCCCCCATTTTGTTTACTTTGCAGTAAATTAGTGAGGAAATTGTGGACATTAACAAGCTAAAAATTCCTTAGAAAGGCATATAACTTTACATAGGTAGAACTTTTTTCCAACAACAATCTTATTCCTTTTATTTGTGATTTTTAATAATCCTAAACTTGTTAATAATTGGAAAGTATATTGTGATTGTTTGGGACAATAATTTTGAAGTCATAGGAAAAATAAAAATAAAGAAAAGGTGACTGAAAATGAGAAGAAGAGGAGGTAGGAAAAGAGGAGAGGGTGAAGAAGAAAACAATTTAAGAAAGTTTGAGATATATTAAGGCTCAAAATAGGAAATGTAAAAATTTGAAGGTAAAATTAGAATTTTAATTCATATAAGGGTGTCTTTGTAATAATAAAAAATGAGGATAAAATAGGACTTTTATTAGTTAAGGGTATTTTAATAATTATGGTAGTTAGGTAAAGTAAGGATAATTTAATAATTAAGAATAAAGTGGAAAAGGAAATAATTTTGGATTATTAAGTGTAATTGGGTTGAAATTTTTTTCTTAAATAAGTCTAATAGAATTTTGTAATGTTTATATTTGGAGGACGAACTAAGGAGGAGATTGTGCTTATCAATTAGTTGAGTCCGAAAATTAGGTAATGATAACCTAAGACTATACTCTTATAATAGTCTATGATTTTTATTAAACTTTGAATCTTGTTATTAATAAAATTATTTTATAGTAAATCATAATTTGAAATAGTCATTATTTAAATTAATGATTAATAATTACATATATAGATCTATACAATATATGAATTGTGTTTATTACATAAATAATTAACAAAGTATAAAAACTTTCCGTATTTATATTTTGTTATGTATTATAAGGTGAATTGTAATTGATAATTAAAATTTTTAGTTTTGCATAAGTATAATTAAGAATATTATGGTAAATAAATCATATTCATGAAATTAAATAGAGACTGACTTATAATAGGTTGACAATAAATTGTGTAAATTGTGAATGTATGGCTTGCTTAGGATAAGTTATATCGATGATCATAGATTGATGAGCTGTTTAAATATAAGTGAGCGATAACTAGGTACCTGTCCGTGGAGTAGGTACCAGGGCATCTTGAGTTTCGAAGATGTTTTATGGTAATGGCTAGGTAGCAGAGTCCTATTGAGATATCTTGAGTCTTGGAAATACCTATATCGATGGCTAGGTACTAGAGTGGTATCAGGGTATCAAATTAGATTGAGAAATTGAGGTACCCTATGTCGATATTTATATATCTAATTACATTTCCACTTAGCAAGTGATTATGATAAGTAGAGATAAGCTGGCAGACCATTGAATGTAAGCCTATTAGGTTAAGCAGGGCCTAGATAATTTAGTTAATAATGAGGTAAAACGTAAATGATACTAATAAAGTAATATTAGTATTAATCACTATTAATGATAAAATTTTGGATGTTTGTCGAGTGTTTGGATAGGTTGAGCATTGTTGTGTGTGTGTGTGTGTGTGTGTGTGTATATATATTAATAATTTGACTAATTTATATCTATATTGAGTTATTTGATTTTAAAGGTATTTACCCTTACTAAGTTGGCAACTCACCCCTTGCCACTATATTTTTTTTAGAAAATAGAGAGATTGTCGATAACCTCAGTGCATGTGATTGACAGAGTGGAGTTTAGAGGGACAACATATTAAATTAAGTAAAGTTTTTTATTGCATATACTTTTAAACTGACAATTGTGATAATTGTGCTTGTATAGATAATTTTTTTGATTGACGAACATCATTTTTGGAACTAATGAAGATTTTGGTAATTAATGATATAATTGGGAAATGATTTGGATAAATTATGGTTTAATAATTATTGATATGTCACATTTTGGTGGTATTAGAGCCGTGTTTATATTTCTAGGGACAAATTAAGTGAAAGAAACTAATGATATGCTTTTGTCTTATCTTGGATAGTTTCAGGAGATGATACTACTACCCATAGTCGACTAGAAAATAGAGTAATTTGATTCGTGCTTCGAATGTGCCCGATCAGGGGGATGCCAAAGCAAATCGAGTTAGTTTTGACCGTTTAGAGTGTCATTTAGAAAGAAGGTTACAATACATTGTTTTATTATTTTAAGGCAACACACTAACTTGGTAAAAATCAATGAAGAGATCTTTATGAGGCACGAGAGATGACTTGGGAGGAACCTTAGAGAGAATTTAAAGATAAATACACTCAACGGATATATCATGATTGAAAGAAGATGGAGTTTATGAGTTTAGTTCAGAAGGAGGAGATATCAGTGGCAAAGTATGAGACTCGCTTTGTGGCTTTGTCTAAGTATTCATTGGAGGCTGTCATAAAACTAGAGGACAGATGTTATCGATTTGAGTAGGTTTTGAGGTTGGAGATTCATTTGGGTTTGGGAGTTACTACTTCTGATTTCAAGAAGTTAGTAGAGGCTACACATAGAATAGAGGATGTGATAAAACAAGGTAGGAGAAGAGGATAGCTAAAGAGGCAACCAGAGAGTCATTTTTAAGAAGGGAGTTAGTTTGTTAAGAGGGGAGCTAGTCATTCATGGTATATTGGTGCAGGGGGATCTAGGAAAGCTGATGCTACATTAAGAAGGAGTAGTAGTTTTTACAGGTTTGGCGGAGAATGAGGAGTTAGTAGGGATTTAGGACAACATAGCATTGTTAGTACACCATCGGTTGGATCAGACAAAGGGGTTAGTCAGAGGTTCAGAGGACCTTTTAGTAAAGGAGTTTGAGGGTTACAAAGTTCTACTACCCACGGGAGAGTTCACAGAGGATCATGTTAGGGACTCACTAGGTCAGTCAGGCATGCTATATTTGTAGAGAGTGGGGGAATTTACACAGGAGTTGTCTGATAGTAGGGAGGAGTTCGAGAGTGAGGGTAGAGGAGATAATACGTGGTCAGAGTGGTGCTTTTGGTTTATGTAGAAGTTCAGGTAGAATTGGTAGTAAAGGTGGTGGTAGAGGAGTTGGACACTAACCAATGGTAGGTATAGGTATACCATATAACGAGGGAGGAGGCACCCACAACCAATGATGTCATTTTTGGTATGATTTCATTATTTGGTATTAAGACTTATGTGTTAGTAGACTCAGGATCTACTCATTCTTACATTTCTTTAGAGTTTATCTCTAGAGTTCCTGGGAGATTAGTCCATTAGGATATGACCTAAGAGTGTGGTTGTCAGTAAGAGATTGTGTGGTAGTAAATAGTGTAAGGAGGGGGATGCTAGTGAGGATTGGTGGAGGAGGGCTATTACCTGACTGATAGTGATGAATTTAAGGGAATTTGTTGTAATTTTTGGGATGGATTGGTTGACATAGCATCAGGCTATAATGGATTGTTATGTGAAGGAGATAATGATAGAGTCTTCAGGTAAATCGAAGGTGATATTTATAAGGGATTGCAAAGTGGATCCAGCATGTGTGATCTCGACCATGATTGCTAGGTTCCTGATACTGGATGGATGTAAGGCATATGTAGCTCATATTATAGATATGAGGGAGGTGAGTCCTGTGTTGATATTCCTATAGTGAGGAAATTTTAGAGGTATTCTTAGATGATTTACTAGGTTTACTGTCTCAATGGGAGATAAATTTCGTCATTGAGATTGTGCCCGAAGTTACACCAATTTCTATTGCACCTTATAGGATGTCTATTGTTGAGTTAGATAAGTTAAAAAATCAGTTAAAGGAGTTTTAGAAAAGAGATTTATTAGATCGAGCACATCACCCTAGGAAGTTCCAGTATTGTTTATGAAGAAAAAGTATGGTAGTATGAGACTTTGCATAGATTACTAGCAGTTAAAAAGGCTGACAATGAATAACAAGTACCAATTACTGAGGATAAATGATCTTTTAGATTAGCTAAGGGGAATTATCACATTTTCTAATATTGACTTGAGATCGATATATTGACAATTGAGGATAGTTGAGTTAAATATTCCTAAGATAGTTTTTTGTACTCGGTATAGCCACTATAAGTTCCTATGATGCCTTTCGGGTTGACTAATGCACTAGCTGCATTCATGACATTAATGAATATGACTTTTTAAGAGTATTTGGATTGATTTGTGATAGTGTTTATTAATGATATATTGGTTTATTCGAGGAGTAAAGAGGAACATGAGCAACATTTGAGGATTGTGCTTTAGATTATGAAGGAGAGACAATTGTATGCCAAGTTGAGTAAGTGTGAGTTCTAAATGGAGCGAGTAGTTTTCCTTGAATTTGTGGTGTCCTGAGAAGGAATAAAGCTTGATCTTGCTAAGGTAAAGGCAATTATAGAGTGGGAGCTTGAAAGAAATACATCAAAGATTAGGAGTTTTCTGGGAGTTACTGGGTATCATTGGAGATTTGTAAAAGGATTTTCGATGATAACTAGCTCGTTGACTAAGCTACTGATGAAAGGAGTTCAATTTCAGTGGACCAATTAGTGTTAGGAGAGTTTTGAGGAGCTTAAATAGCGATTGACTTTTAGCCCAATTTTGGTGCTACCATCTAGAGGTGGAAGTTTTGAGGTATATATTGATGCTTCTAGGGTAGGTTTGGGGTGGTTATTAATGGAGCATAAGAAAGTAATAGCTTATACCTTTCAAAAAATGATATTGCATGATTTGAATTATCACACCCATGATCTAGAGTTATTAGCTACTGTGCATCCTCTTAAGATTTGGAGACATTATTTGTATAAGAAGACATGTTGAATCCTTAGAGATTATAAAACCTAAAAGTATATCTTGACTCAGAGGGAGCTAAACTTAAGGTAGAAAAGATGGATCAAATTGTTGAATGATTATGATTGTACTATTGATTACCATCCAAAGAAGGTTCATGTACTGGTGGTAGATACTTTAATTAGGAAAAGCTCAAGCGTGATGGCTAGTTTGTGTGGACACCGTATGAGACCATTGCTGGAGTTAAGAGCACTGGACGTGAGATTAAAGATTGATTATGTTAGTGGTCTATTAGTGACATTACATATTCAACCAGATTTGGGGGATATGATCAAAGAGACACAAGCTTAGGATTCTTATCTGATGTGAATGAGAGAGAGAGTGCAATAAAGTAGGGGAACTAACTTTTCAGTGAGAGCAGATGGAAGTGTTGGTGATTGGGAGGTGATTTTGTGTGCCAGATACAAATGGACTATGAGAGAAGATTCTGAAAGAATCTCATAATGCACCATATGTTATGCATCCTTGTACTAAAAAAAGTATCTGAACTCGAGTTCATATTACTAGTGCCCGAAGATGAAGAAATATATAGCAAAGTTTGTGTCAAGGTGTTTGACTTATAAGCTAGTCAAAGCAAAGCATCAGGCACCAGTAGAGAAATTAATACCCTTAACCATTTGTAGAAGTGGGAGAAGATTACGACGAATTTTGTGGTAGCATTATCGAGGACCAGATGTAGAAATGATTTAGTTCGGGTGATTATAGGTAGGTTTACTATATCAGCTCAGTTCTTACTTATATGACAGACAGACTCCTTGGACAAGCTTTCTAAGTTATATGTTAATGAGATTGTGAGGATACACGAGGTTCTAATGTCCATTGTATCAGATCAAAATCCACGGTTTACTTCCTGATTCTGGACGAGTTTACAGACAACTTTGAAGACTAAGTTGAATTTGAGTATTGTAATTCGCTTTCAGTTGGATGCACAGTCAGATTGTATTATTCAAAAGTTGGAGGACATGATGAGGGCTTATGTGTTGAATTTTGAGGGTTATAAGGATAAATATCTATCTTTGATACAGTTTACATATAACAACTGTTATCACTCTAGCATCAATAGGGCGCCATTTAAGGCATTATATGATAGGTGGTGTTGTTGGACCCCGAACTTTTCTTGAAAATTAGAAATTATTAAATGAAATTTAATGAGGAAATATGGTATGATTCCTTGTAATGAATGAAAAGTATGAACGAA
>JAOSBL010000009.1:20275109-20287930 GCA_027568915.1 Erythroxylum roraimae
TATTTTGGATTCGAGGAAACCCTGTAGACGGATAAAGCGGGCACATCTCTCCGGGGGTTTAATTAGCACATCACTCTATAGGCGGACCAAGCCGACGCACTTTATTATTGAGGGCCCAACTAATTCTTCACCTATAGGTAAAATTTCGGCTGTCCCAAGCCCTTACAAGAGAGACTAGCATAAAATTGAACCTAAGATATAATCGAAACCAAGCCCTGCTCTTAACTATCGAACCACACCCCTTGAGGGCCATTACAATATTTGCTAACCTCTACAAGCATAAAAAGAATAAAATTATTGGTCAAGAAAAGCGACTAATTAGGCTGGCTAGATCCAAGCTTATCCGTTTGACCATAGGACTTGCTGTCCCCTTTCTGTGTTTCGTCATTTGACTTTCTCCTCTATATAAGTTCCTCTTTCTGATCATCGCTTATCCTTGGTTGCTTAACAATGGCTGCCTCCAAAAACTTTGCCACATTGTGTCTCCTCATGGTCCTGGCTGCGAGTCTCTGCATGACCACCGTGCATGCGCAACGCCGTGTGATTGATTTGTGTGCAGGGTTCAACCGAGGGCCGTGTAACGGCGTCATCAATTGCTTTGTGGCGGACCCAGTCTGTGGTGCTAACGGCGTCACCTACACCTGCGGCTGCCCTGAGGCCGCTTGTGCTCGTGTTCCAGTTGTCAAGCGAGGACGATGTGAACGTCTGCATCCAGCCTCCAAACACGAAGAAACAATTACCATACACTAATTTTATTTGTATTTTGTAATCTCAAAGTAATTGCCGTAAGTGGTCAACTTGTTATAAGCCATATTATGCATGTAGATGAATAAAATGAAGATGGTAGGAATCCTCCTTTTCATGCTTCTTCGATATCATAATTGCTACATTCGTGTGTTCTTGCCACAATGTCCAAGAAGATATATTTAAATAATATTAATTGATACATATACTTATTCAATATTAATTAATTAATTATTACTAATAATAAGTCACGAACTATCACTTATTTTATTAGTTGTCAAAATTATAAGTAATTTTTTTATAAAGTTAATGATTTTTTAAAAAATTCAGACCACCAATTTTAGTTAAAATGTTAGAGAAAAAGAAATACATAATTAGAATTTTGTTTATCCTTCCAATTAAAAAGATATTAATTTTAGCATTTTATTTTTAAAATAGTAATAAGAAGATTTTAACCTAAAACAACTTAACTTTTAGTTTAACTGATATAATTTCTCATATAAAATAATAATAACTACAATTTGACTTATAATTACAATAATTAAAAAATTCAATGGTTCGGTTAATTTAACCATAAAAATTTTGAACTGTCTAACTTTTTAATTCGATTTACTTTGATAACTCTTGTTGTTAAAAATTGATCAATTTATTCATTAATTGATTAGTTTTCATAAATTAATAAGTTCTTATAAATCAAAATTAATTAATTAATTTTTATTTAACAATCTCATTTTTTAATTAAACTTCAAATTTTTTGATAGGTAAAAACAATCTCTTTCAATTATATTTCAAAATTTTTAATTTTATTTAATTTTTAATCAATTTTATGACTGTCTAATATCAATTGAATCTTTTAAATCTTAAATTTCTTGTCTTAACTGTTTAACTTCATGGCCGAACATTAAAACATTGTATAATTCTATGATATATATATATAAATTATAGTTATTAAATTTAAAGTTTGCAGGCCAAGCCCTCAACAAAAAAAGGGGCTTTTCTATAGCCCATGTATCCAGGCCCCTCGTAGCAAAGAATTGATCAATTCAAGACTGCAAAAGAAAAAGAAATAGTAAAAAGGCTTGACACCTGTAGATTCTTCCACAACGTTCATCCATTCCTAACCTTTTTGGCTGCTAATTCTTTTCTTGTTATTGTGATCATCACCCAACAAAAGCAAAACTTGAATTCTCCAAGAAACCAACAAACAAGGTTTAGGGTTGGGGTTACGGCTAACCCTTTCCTCACAAAGATCTGATGTCCAGATTCTCCGTATTCCACTCGCTATGCACCCTAATTGCCGTGTTTTCTCTTTTTTTCTTGCCGGCAGTTGTCCGATCGGAGGGCCACGGCGCGATGATAATTGAGCAAGTAATCGAGAAGGAGAACGGCGGCGTGTGCGCGTCAATCGCGGCCCCTGCGTCCTGCCCGGTCACTTGCTTCCGCGTGGATCCAGTCTGCGGCGTCGATGGGATCACCTATTGGTGCGGTTGTCCCGATGCCATGTGTCACGGCGCTCAAATTGCGAAATTGGGGGCTTGTGAGGTCGGAAATGGTGGTAGCGCTTCTCTTCCGGGTCAGACTCTTTTGTTGGTTCACATCGTTTGGCTGTTCCTGCTCGGCTTTTCTTTACTTTTCGGCCTATTTTGAACCAATACTACTATTTGTGTACTTGATTTTGTTTTTAATTTTTGTGTTGAGAGAAGAGAGTGAAATATTATGTACGTACATGAAACTAATTCTTTGATGAACTAATGGCATTCTGTTTCGATTTTTTCTTGTAATTATGGCGCTATCTTGTTCAATCTTCTTGCTAGTTCTTTCCTAGTCGTTGCCTGGTGTTTTTTCAACTACCATGTTGGTATCACAAGAGTTGGAATTTTACGGATATCTCTATTAGACCGTAGAACGTGAATTAATTGTTGAATCAGATGCTACATTGAGACTTTAGGAGCAGGATTTTGATTGCTTCAGAAGTTGACAACATAGAATAGGGAAAATCTTGAAGAATCCTGTATATCTGAGGGCATCTCTCAGGTGTTTTTGCCACTCCTGAATGATTGTGGAGAATTTTCCAGATCCATCATCTATAACCTTGTAAAGCAATCAGGTATGCTTTCCAGGAATACAGACACCTGATGTCCATCTGCTGGACACAAATTTCAAATTGATTATGTTTCGATCTTCCTCGTACAAAGACGATCAGATCCCATTCCACGCAATCAGATTTACTAATGATCTAATGTTCCATGTATTTTTTGTGGTTGGGAGTTGATGAGAATTGCTGACCTGGATCAAGATCAAATGCAGATGCAACTCGTTTCTAGATGAATCATCCTTTTGGGGAATGATGGGTGCCTTCTAGTACCACTGTTTCCCAATTTCTTTTGCCAAGAATTCCAAAGTTGTGTGATTTGTTATGGATCGCTGTCAGTGACGGAGTCAGAAATTTAAAATCGGAGAGCTCAAATATTTAATTTTTTTAAATCTTGGGAGCCCAGTGCATCACTGAGCTCCAAATAATTCCATCCTTACGTGTATATATATCTATTAAAAATAAAAAAATATTTAAATTTTTTAAATTTCGGAGGATACTGAGCCCCATGCGGCTCAGTATACCACTGGGCCCTATATGGCTTTGTCTATGATCGCTATGCAGCCTGCATTGCATCAACATCAATTTGAAGAACTTGCATGCACCTTCCAAACGTCCTGCCACGCTATTAACTTGAATAAGTGGTATTATAAGTAGCAACAAAGTTTCAAAGGTTAACTCATCCTGCCACAGATCCCAAGAGCATTAATCACCTGGCCACAGATCAAGTTATAATGAATTCACCCTCAACGGATTCAGATATAAAGAGTTTGAATAGAACTTAAAGAATTTTAGCAGGGACAAGCCCAAAAAATAATTGACAAAAAAACTACTAAAATTGATGCGTATCTATTTTTTAGAAAAGAGTCAAATTGCGGAAGGTTTTATGTTCTTTATACCATTACTTAATTCTTCACCTGGTCTTTCCCAGCCTCCGTCACATCTATTCCCCTTCGAATAAGCACTAGTCCTTGGACACGCAAGCTCATTAGTCATCGAGGTATTGTTCCCATATCAACTCCCATTAAGCTAAATATGGAAAGTTCAGTATCTAATGCGTTGGGATAGTGTTGCTTCAAGAATATCTGAGATGTTGTTGCCAAAGAATACCGACTTGTCATCTCTCAATGAAAAACATGAAGACTTCACCACTAACATTGTGACCTGTGCGTTACTATTTTGGTTTAACTTTATTTTGTTCCTGATTGAACAACGGGAAACAATTCTGTTTTGTTAGATATGCCTTGAATCTTCTGACTTATTATTAAAGGATATTTTGGGTAATTTCAATACTTTATGTTGGAGTAATATATAAACCCTATCTGTTTTTTTGATTGGAGTGTAATGTTAAAGCCTACGATTATGTTCCCTCACTAGGTTCATGATGAAGATCTCTCAAATATGGGATTCTCCGGAGCCAACAACTGGTATAAGAGATTTTGATTTTGTTTGAATCTATTATTCAAGCGTAGAGATGTCATCATACAATATTAAGATTGATAAATTTACTGGGAAGAACAACTTTATTCTTTGGTGCATCAAGATGCGTGCTCTATTGAAGCAACAACCGATCTGGATACCACTTTCAGAAAAGAAGCTAGAATCAATAGATGAGTCCATTTTTGTTGAACAAGAAGAGAAGACACACTCAACCATTTTGCTATGTCTGGCGGATGAGAAAATTTATAAAGTAGCGAATGAAGATACTACAGTAGATCTATGGACGATGTTGGAAAGCCTATAAATGACGAAATCCTTAGCTAATAAGTTGTTATTGAAGCAACGTTTGTTTGGTCTTCGTATGAAGGAAAGCATGCCTATGAAAGAATATTTGGAAGAATTAAACTCTATTTTAATGGATCTTCAAAACGTAGATGTTAAAATAGATGACAAAGACGTTGCCCTAATTTTGTCTGCCTCCGTCATATGGAAATTTTGTGAATTTTTTTGTTGTTGGAAAAGATACTATCACTTTAGAAGAAATCAGGTCCAGTCTTCATACCTTAGAGCTTAGGCATAAGGCATTTGGAAATATTGGAGAAAGTTCTGCAGCTGGATTGGTGGTTGCAAATTCTGAAAAATCGCTAGGATGTCCTAAGAAGAGAATAGGAAAGTGGAAAGGAAAAAGAAGGTCTGAGTCTAAATCTTGACATTCGACTGTAAATCCACAAGATATCTGTAATTACTGTAAAGAACCAGGTCATTGGAAGAATGAATGTCCAAAGAAGAATAAAGCAAAAACTCAACATGCTACTGTTGCTTAAGATGATTATGCGTTAGAAGAAAATATGGTTCTTTTAGTGACTGATCGATCAGATTTAGAGAATAATTGGGTTCTAGATTTAGGGTGCTCTCATCATACGTGCCCACATTGAAATTGGATGACAACTTATGAGGAAAAGGATGGTGGAAGCGTCTTAATGGGAAACCACACATATTGCTAGGTAATAGGCATTGGTTCAATCAAGATCAAATTGCATGACGATCAAATTAGAACTTTAGATGATATTTGACATGTGCCAGAATTAAAAAAGAACTTGATTTCTTTGGGAGTTTTGGACTCAAAAGGTTTCAAGTATAGTTATGAAGGTGGAGTACTTCGAATTACCAAAGGTGCATTGGTAGTAATGAAGGGAGTCAAATAAGGTACCTTGTATATTTTGCAGGGAACACCAGTTATAGGTTCAGCTGCAACAGCTTCTCCTTCAGAGCAATCAGAATCAAATCAGACTGAGTTGTAGCATATGCGACTAGGGCACATGAGTAAAAAGGGAGTGACTATTCTATACAAACAGGGCCTACTTGGGGGTTACACGACATCTAATTTTGAATTATATGAGCACTGTGTTTTCCGAAAACAATGCCAAGTTCATTTTAATAAGGTTGTGCATAGGACAAAGGTAACATTAGATTACATTAATGCTGATTGTTGGGGTCCTTCTCGCATTTCATCTTTAGGTGGAGTGAGATATTTTTTTTATCTGTGATCGATGACTACTCCAGGATGACATAGGTATTCATGATGAAACATAAAAGTGAGGTTTTCAAAACTTTCAAGCAATGGAAGATTCTAGTAGAGAATCAGATAGAGAAAAAGATAAAACGTCTTTGCACAGATAATGACTTAGAGTTTTGTTAATGTGAATTTGAAGAATTTTGCAAGGATGAAGGCATTGCCAGCCATCACATACTTAGAGACACTCTACAACAAATGAAGTAGTAGAAAGGATGAACAGAACATTATTAGAGAGAGCTTGATGCATGCTCTTTAATGCTGGATTGACAAGAAAGTTTTAGGTTGAGGCTGTTAACACTGCTTGTTACCTGGTGAATCGTTCTCTAGCAACTGCTATAGACTACAAAACCCCTTTAGAGGTATGGTCTAGAAAACCTACCGATTATTCTATTTTGAAAGGTTTTGGTTATCCTGCTTACTATTATTTTAGTGAAGGTAAGCTAGAACTGAGTTCAAAGAAGGGAATATTTATGGGTTATGGCATTCAAGTAAAAGGTTACAAAATCTAGTCTCCATCTGAGTGTAGAGTTATTATGAGTAGAAATGTAATTTTTGATGAAAATTATATGCTTTACCTGGTTGTTGAGTCTATTGTTTCAGAAAAAGCAGATGGTGTTGATAAGTAAGTGGAGTTTGAAGCAACTCCAAGTAATAGCCATTCACAAGGTTCTTCGCCTACTAAACGGATTGAAGAACATTCCTATGTTGAATCAAAAACAGAGCATAAACAAGAACAAGAATGACCATATAACATTTCTACTGATTGTCCCTATAGGCAGATACAAAGCACGTCTAGTTGTTAAAGGGTATAGTCAGAAAGAAGGAGTTTATTATAATGAAATTTTCTCTCCAATGGTCAAACACACTTCAATTCGAGTACTACTTGCCTTAGTAGCATATCAGGACTTGGAGTTAAAGCAACTTGATGTGAAAACAACTTTCTTGCATGGAGAGCTTGAAGAAGAAATTTTTATGAGTCAGCTAGGACGATCATATATGTCGGCTTCAGAAATCTCTATATGGATTGAAACAATCTCCAAGACAATTGTACAAGAGGTTTGATAATTTTATGACAAATCATGACTACAACAGAAGTCTATATGATTGTTGTGTGTATCACAACAAGCTCAGTGACGGTTCATACATTTACTTAGTATTGTATGTAGATAATATGCTCATTGTGGCTTAGAACATGTCAGATATTTGGAAGCTAAAACAACTTCTTGGTGTAGAATTTGATATGAAAGATCTTGGTACAACTCAGAAAATTTTGGGAATGGAGATTTACAGGGATCGAAAGCAATGGAAGCTTTCTTGTCACAAAAAGCTACATTCAGAAAATTTATCTAAATTTGGAATGAGTACAACAAAGCCTTTAAATACTCCTTCAGTGGTAAATATTCATCTCTTTATAGATTTTGCACCATAATCAGAAGCAGAGTTAGAGTATATGGCTGGAGTACCATATGCTAGTGCAGTGGGAAGTCTGATGTATCCTATGATATGTACTAGGCTCGATATTACACACGTGTTTAGTGTTGTGAGTAAATATATGAGTTAACCTACGAAAGAGCATTGGCAGGAAGTGAAGCACATATTCCGATATCTAAGAGGAACAACTGATGTTGGTCTCATCTATGGAGCTGATACAGATTGTATGGTTGCTGGTTATTCAGATTCTGATTATGCTGTAGTTTTGGATGGTAGAAGATCTATGACTGGCTTTCACATTGCATGGTCCTGTCGTCAGTTGGAAGGCTACTTTGCAACTTTCGGTTGTCTTATCTATTACAGAAGCAGAATATATGGCTTTGACAGAAGCAGCTAAAGAAGGCATTTAGTTGAAGGGCTTAGTCAATGATCTTGGGCTATATCAGGACCAAGCTATATTGTTTTGTGACAGTTTAAGTACTATATGTTTAGCTAAAGATCAAGTGCATCATGATCGGACCAAGCACATTGATGTTAGATATCACTTCATTCATTCAAAAAAGAGAATCAAGGTGAAGAAAGTTGGTACTGAACATAATCTGGCAGATATGTTCACCAACCAGTTCCTAACAGCAAATTCAAATAGTCCTAAGATGGGGCAGGCAATGGTAGAGTTTGAGAAGTAATTTTTTGGACAAGGTGGTGGAGATTTGTTAGATATGCCTTGAATCTTCGAATTATTATTCAGGGGTATTTTCGATTCGTTCAGTATTTTGTATTGGAGTACTATATAAATTCCATATGTTTTTGAGTTGAGTGTAGTGTCAAGGCTCATGAGTATGTTCCCTCGCTAAGCTCATGATGAAGATCTCCCAAGTAAGTAGGCTCCCAAGCGCCAACATGTTTCGAGGGCTTTCCCAATTGTCTTCATGCCTAGACCGCTAAAAATCTTATGCAGGCTCCCCACAGAGTAAAGTTTACTCCTGTAGAAAGAAAAGCACTTACTCCAACCTCAAAAAAGGGTTACGGGGTTTGCAGTAACTAGCATCTGATTGCTTCCTATTTAGAATTGTTTACCTTTAGATTTGACATGCTGTTCTTACATTCACTTCTAAATTAAGAAATTGGTCAAATCTGTCGTTTAAAGAAGTACTGGATGCTATACAGATGCTCGAGTCATATCTGCCTCCTACTTTAAGAAGATGCTTCTTGCTTCCTTCATATATTTTTGGAGGATGGAAACAGAAGGAGAAGGCTTGAGAAGCATTAGGTCACTTTAACTTTCATAGGGTCATTACCCTAATTGAGGGCTAAAAAACTCATGGTGAATATCTGAGGTATACAAGCACTAGCTTAGCATTTGATTCTGCAACTCCTGAAAAAGTTCCGGAAAAAAATAGCAGAAGGAACAAATTTGATAATATAATATAGTAAGTTGATTGCCTAAAGTGATAATGTAACATGGGTATTTGATCTTGGTTTTCTACCATTTGCTGGGCGTTTAGTCTATATATAGAATCAAATCAAGGTGGTTTAAGCAAGAGTCTAATACCTCTACTGCGCTCTATCTGGTATAGTCAAGATGGGTAGCAATAACCTAATGAGGCCTGTTCTTGCTATGGTAGCTGTTAATTTTGGATTTTCGATTCTGAACGTGCTTACCAAGAAAGTTCTTGATGAAGGATTTAACCATATGGTTTTTGTCACATATCGACAATCGATTGCTGCCATTTTCTTGGCTCCAGTAGCCTATTACTGGGAAAGGTAACAACTACTGACCTATGATCCAATAGCCTACGAGTTTCTTCATTTTCGTTCATTTCTAAGCTCTCCATAGTTTAGAAGTACTCTGGACCGGTTAATATTCTTTAGCAGTTCTCAGCTTTACTTGTCCAAGTATTTGATATTTCTTGCAGGAAAAGCAGGCCCAAGCTCACAGTTTGCATCTTATGCCAACTTTTCTTCAGTGCTTTAGCAGGGTCAGTTGATGAATTACGCTATTTCAGTAATGAACAATTGCAATACTGTCCTGTCAGAACCTGTGAGAAGTAATTTGTTTTCCAGGTTAACACTTACATTTTACCTCTTCCTTCTGGGACTCAAGTACACCTCTGCTACGTTCTCATGTGCATTCCTCAACATGGTTCCTGTAATTACCTTCTTATTAGCACTGCCTGTTGGGTAAGATTATATGTCAAAAACTATTGTTTCCCGTCATCAAAATATTCGTTTTAGCGTAATGAAGACATATATCATTTTCTATACCACTTTTTAAGTCAGGAAACAGTGAACATGAAAAGCAAAACTGGAAGAGCAAAAGTGTTAGGTGCTCTTATATGCATGAGTGGAGCTATGTTGCTGATCCTTTACAAAGGATTCTCTTTAACCAATCCACATTCACGACCCAACACTATGACTGTAGAGAAGGGGACAAACAGATGGATCGCTGGCTCTATGCTTTTAATGGCAGGCAGCACTACATGGGCTTCATGGTTCCTAATGCAAGCCAAAATTGGCAAGAGCTATCCCTGTCAATATTCTAGTACTGCAATTTTGTCTTTTTTCAGCGCATTTCAATCTGCCTTTGTAACTTTGATCATGAGAAGGGACGTTGGTATGTGGATTCTGAAAGACAAGTTAGAGATTTTAACCATCACTTATACTGTATGTAATCTCAACTCTGTTAACATGTGATTTGTTCTTGAAATGAATGTCCCCATGGCCTTGGTTTAGCTTTTGGAATCAATCAGAAGTCCTGAAATGTTCCTATTTCGTGTAACATCGACAACAGGGCGTGGTGGGTTCGGGCTTGTCCTATGTGGTTATGTCATGGTGTGTAAAGCAAAAGGGTCCGGTGTTCACATCAGCATTCACTCCATTGACACAGATATTTGCCGCAGTGTTGGACTACTCTTTCCTGCATGAACAATTATACCTTGGAAGGTTGTGTCCTTTCATAAGTTCAGTCCTGTATAAGATCCTGAGTTTCAGACTACTGAGGTCTACTAGAGACGGTAAAATGCGTCCCTAACATCTTTTGTTTTGTGTGAACAGTGTTCTGGGGTCAATCCTAGTCATATTTGGACTGTATATTCTCCTTTGGGGAAAGAGCATTGAAGCTGAGGAATGCCCGCTGAAGGAAGCTGAAGTTGTGAAGCAAGATGAACATGGCAACGCAGAGTTTCAAGGATCACTAACCGGCAATTCCACGAGCCATTAGAACCGTTCTGGGAACTGGTCAACCGATTATATCATGAAGTTTCAGTTCCAACTCAGAACAAGAAGAAAAGATGAAGCACTACTGATGCTTTTAATTGCTGATGTCTACCACTGATTTGGAGCATACTCTAAGCGTTTGTTTATGTGTAGTGGCAGTGTTGTTTAAACGTATACAGAACGTATCTTAAAAGGGTTTGATTATATAATGCTGATAAAGAAGAAGAAGCATTCTTCTTAATGGATTTGCTTTATTTTCGGGTCACTAGAGTGCTCTGTATTGGGTCAATAACATTTTGGCATCACTACAGTATGATAAATCAAGATTAAATATAAAAAATTCCTATCAAATTAAGGTTTGATAAAAGACATGACTTCTTCTAGTTTAAATAATTTTTTTAAAAAATAATTTTTAAGTTATCAAAATTTTAAAATATTCTTACAATTTTTTTTCAAAAAAAATACACTTAAGACTAATTAAATATTATTAACATAGAATTAGGATTTGCACAAAATCTCAGTCTTTCTCTCTAGGATTTTTCTTTAACTTCTCACGAAGTGGCACTCCCTTTGACCCACCAATTGACTTCTATTATTTGCTGATGTTCTTTTCCCCACAAAACAATTCAAATTTCAATTACTTTTTAATTCAATCTACTTCCTTTGACCTAAAGTCTCTTATTCCTCTTTATAACAGCTTTTGTTCTTCGATTATTGTTTGTCTTGTTTACCTTTTTTTTTTTTTTTTCTTTTCCATCTACAATGTAAAGTTCTTTCACTTCCCATTAATCACTCAATTGTTCAATCCATCTATTTCACCCAGTTACCGAGAAAAACCTTGTTTCTTTGGCATCACTCAATTTACCCAAACAGATTAGTCTTACCACCAAATCATGCTCCTACTTCTTCAATCTTTGGCAATATAGATTCTTCATTCTGCAAAGAGAGTAGTTCTCGAGATAGACTCCACTTTGGAGTCACCCATCTCTCTTTCGTATCGCTCTGTCACCCATCTTTTTTTTTTTCTCCTTATAACGGGCTATCCTCTTGAATTATTTCTCCATCTCAAAACCATGAACAATTCAAAAAATTTTACGTCTTCTGTCATCAACAACGTTACCTCTGACATATATATCCATTACTACTGAATTTGGTCCCTCCTCACCATACTACATACATCACTCTGACAGCCCAGGAGCTATGTTGGTTACCCAGCAATTGAACGAGGATAATTATCCCACCTGGTGTAGAGCAATCACTATAACTTTAGAAGTAAAGAATAAACTCGGGTTTGTCAATGGCACAATTAGCAAACCACTTCACCTCTTTTCTCATTGGAATCGCTGTAGCAACATGATACTTTCATGGATTCTCAATGCCGTAATAAGAGAAATAGCCAATAGTGTCATCTATATGAAAACTGCTTATGAAGTTTGGATTGATCTTCATGAAATATTTTCACAAGAAAATGCTCCACGAATCTTTGAAATACAAAGAAACATAGCCAATCATGTGTAAAACGATGACTCCATTACTACTCTTAAGGGCTTATGGGATGAACTCCTACAACAATTATCCATCTTGCACTTGTGGCAGTATACACGAGATTAATAATCTCCAAAAAAGAGACCGCTTGATTCAATTTCTTATGGGTCTTAATGAATCTTATAATGTTGTTAGGTGCCAAATAATTATCATGAATTCATTACCTAACGTTTCTAAAACTTACTCTCTCTTATCGTAGGAAGAAAGACAACGATCTGTTTTCACAACAAATTCAGTCAATCATCAAAAACATTCTGCTCTAGCCACCTTCCACAATCAACAAAGCAAAACACGCAGCAAGCCAAAATATAATGGTGATTATTGTGGACTTGATGGGAATTCATAATCAAGATGTCAAAAGAAGCCTGGAATCCAAATTATTGTCCATATAAGATACAATACCATTGTGATTACTGTGGACTTGATGGGCACTTTGAATTAAGATGTCGAAAGAAGCCTGGAAACCCAAACTATCAACAAAATAGAGCTTCAACTAAACGTGATGTTGCTAATAAACCAATCTTTGTCATTGCTGATAGCACTGTAAATAATTCAACAACCTTACCATTCACTTAGGCCCTGTTTGATTTGATGGTTTGGGATGGAAGGGGATGGAACGTAAAATGTTTCCATCGTTTATTTGAGGGTTTCACAATGGAATGGAATGAGATGGGATGGAAGCGGAGGGTTTCATGTTACATTCCATTCCATCCTAAACAGTGAAAATAAGAAACCTCCGATTTGGGGGGTTTAGGATGGAACGTAACCTAATAAATA
>JAOSBL010000009.1:20303293-20326423 GCA_027568915.1 Erythroxylum roraimae
TATATCAATATGGACTATTTTGCAATTTTAAAAAAGTTTAGGGACTATTTTATAAATTTAAAAAATATCCCGAAACGGTACCCGGTACCGACCGGTACCGATACAGTTCCGTTCCAGAGTCCAATCCGGTACCAAGTCTGGTACAGTATTCGGAACATTGGTCTTCAGCCCACCTTTTATTACAGCCCACATTTAAATGAATGTCCATATCTTGCATGGGCGTGAGAGTGTACATGAAAGGTTCCAAATCTAGTGTGTACCTAAAATTAAAATAAATAACTCTTAATTAGTGTAATTTAAATATTAAATGAACAAGAATTTAGCAAATTATGTATCAAAAATTAATACAAAATATCCATTAACATGTCGATGGATCGTCTCTCCTTGGACAGCGTTGGTGCTGATTTTTGGGCTAAGGGATTGCATATTTGTTCCAATTTTTTCTAGCCAATATCGTTGGAGTTAGGAAGTTTTCTTTGGTGCTGATTTACGTTGTTAATTAACTCTATCTCGGGCAGCAACGATTATTAATTGATTTCCTTATGAGCTGCGTATATTTTGGTTGATGAATGTATTATCGACGCAGCTGTGGCTTCATGTTGGTGTCTATGTGAATCAACCCATTGTAGTTGCAACGACTTCCAGATTTATTTCAGTTGAGCTAAACCGATTGAGAAGTTGTCTTCTTTTCTGTCTCAAGTGTATTATGTTTTTATTCTTACTTAACTCATCACTTGAGTTATTTTTATTAATTGTCTTTTAATTAAAAGTTGTTTAGAAAAATCCTCTGACGAGGTTAACATGAGTTGGTCGTGTTATTAGGTATGAAAAACTTTCACATGAAGTGAAGTTGGACACCCCGCCCTCGTGGGTCACGGGCCCGATGTCCTACATGACATCTGAAGGCGTATCCCACAAGGGTGACGTGCCTCCACCAAGACAAACATTAAAACCATATATTGTTCCTATTTCTGAACCGAATTTGGGAAAGCCCAAACTTGAATTTCAATTCTACTTGTTCAGAACGTATAAGGCTCTATGTCTCTACTTTATTTAGAGACAAGAATTATCTCATTTGGAGATTCCATAACCAAGTTATGGCTACTACCCTGTAGGGTTATTTCAACGAAGCCAACAATTTATTATGGAGGGATATAAAAACGCATTAGGAATCTATTGCTTTAAGAATCACTTCATTTGGAGGTCGGATGGTGAAGTTATGGCCAAAAGAATCAAGTATGTCTACATCGTTAATCATATTGCCCTTGTCTTGGGGCAATTAGCATAATTATCCTTAGAGATAGTAGATTAGGATAATCTTAGGACGCTTTGATAGAAGACTTCGAAATCTACAACTTTCATGAAGACATCAAAGATGGATTCTATCGTCTGAAGGGTCAAAAATGGAACAGACGATAGTAAGAAGGCAGAAGAAGCAAAAGCAGACGAATCAAAAGGCAAACAAAACAAGAAGCAGACGAATGCGGAAAACAGAAGAATGCTGAAGGCAGACGAAGCGGAAGGCAGAAGAATGCGGAAAGTAGATGAATGTAGAAGGCAGACGAAGCGGTCAACTTAAGACGAAGCAAAATCAACTTAAAACGATGCAACGCTTAAGATGAATGCGGAGTCAACTTAAGATGATGCAACGCTAAAGATGAATACGGTCAACTTAAGACGAAGCAAAATTAACTTAAGACGATGCAACGCTTAAGACAAATGCAGAGTCAACTTAAGACGACGCAACGCTTAAGATGAATACGGTCAACTTAAGACGAAGCAAAGTCAACTTAAGACGATGCAACGCTTAAGACGAATACAGTCAACTTAAGACGAAGCAAAGTCAACTTAAGACGATGCAACTTTTAAGATGAAGAGACTTTATAGACGATACAACTTTACAGAAGATGCATCCCTATAGACGATACATCCTTACAGACGATACATGCTTACAGACTATATGATGTCATCACAGACATTTTTACAAACGATATCACTTGATACTCCTAAGCATTTCCCTTTCTAAGGACCCTAACTTTTGAACATCTGGGTCAAAATTTTCTTACTATATGCCATTGGAAAGCTAAGAGAAAGACCTACAACTTTCCAGAAGGCACATTTGCCTATTTCTACCTAGATTAATCCAGATCTTTCCCTGGAGTCCGAACACTAACTTTTTCCTTGTGCAAACTAAACAATGAAATGCATAAACTTGAAAGAAAATCATGAGCCAAATGCAAATCTTATTCCATTGACATCAAAACGTAAGAGTTTTTACAAAGCTTTAGGGGATATTTCAAGCCGCAAATACAGTAAGGTCTCAAAATCGCCAAAATACAAAAATTACATAAAGCATGAGTTGCTCAAAATGCAACTAAAGCCTTGCTTTACAGAATTTGTTTCAAACACAAAATAATCAAAGTTTTGGAGTGATGCCTTGACCCTTGACTACTTGATATCTTGCTCATCACCTGGATATGGGGGAGGAGAATTCGGGGGTGAGCTTAAAGCCTCTGGGTAACAAATTTATAATTAGTAACAAGTAAAATCATTTATAAGCCATTTTCAATGTAGAAATTCATGTGTATGCAAATTATGAATGCATCACTCTTATCAACTTGTCATGAACACATAAACATATCAAATGGTTTGGGTAAATCCAAAAACACGACGCACTACACATTTTCATATGATAGTCTTGTGTAGCCGTAAACTTGAGGGAGTCTACGAAGGAGCTCCGTGCCACTAGCGGGCAAGCGAGAGAAGCCTATACTTGGTCAACGTGCACGTGACAATTCTTGAGGGACTACCACAAACCCACATAACACATATATTTCGAAATCTTGTAAACTTGTTGCCCAAATTGGCACATTTTCGAAAACATGATGTTTCATATGCTTGCTATATCTTGAAAACCACTTCCGAAATATGGTTTCATAAACATGCATCTTTTCAAAAGAATCATTTTCAGAAACTTTTTCATCAATCATCACACAATTCATGTATAGCCATGTAGCACAATCTTACAACATTTAAAAAGCACTAAATGCACATGAGTGAGGTAGTTGAAAAATCATTTACTGTCATTTCTTGAAAGAACTTTAATGGCTTATTACTTAATCATAAAAGTGAAACCCACCTTGAAATCCTTGGTTTTTAACTTGTTCGAATGTGCCTCTCCTCTTGCTCCTCTTGTCTTTCTTGATTCCCTTTTTATAGACAAAAATCCCAAGTTTGGAAAGGGTTGCAAAAAATGGAGAATCCACATAGCATATCTACCAGAATTGATCTCAGAATACTTAAACCCATGCATTTTCTAAGCTCTTTGAACCAAAACCTTTCCAAAAATCCAAAAGGTTTAACAATGATCTTACCTTGAACCTTCACCAAATGAAGAGATGTTTGGTTCAAAAGAAACTCTTGTCTTCCTCTACCTTTTTTCCTTTTTGCACAACCTCAAAATCACTTTTTAAGACTAAGAAAAATCAAAACCTAGCATAACTCTCTTCTTTCTCTTCTTCACCGAAACTCCTCTTTCTCACTTTTCTTCAATCACGTTTTTGGCTTTTTCTCACTCAAGTCCACTCTTCATCTTCTCCTTTTATACCTTTAATGATTCGCGTAATGTCCATTTTGCCCTTCATTTAAAGCCTTAAGGTTTCTAAACTTATATGACTTGCCATATTTGCCCTTACGCACTTTTACTACCTTAATACTTCAATTCCCTTAACTTATATCATATTATCTTACCCATATTAACATGCTAATTAAATCCAACATATATCAATCTAGCAAGACTCCCAAATTTAATCTAATCATGCTTATTAAAAAAAATAATTTCAGGGGCCAACATTTCTCCCTCTTAAAGGAATTTCGTCTTCGAAATTCTTACCTGAGTCATTGAAAAGGTGTGGATACTTCTCCTTCATGGCTTATAAGGGCTCCCATGTGGCCTCTTCCACAGAATGGTTTCTCTAAAAGACTTTAACTAGTTTAACTGCCTTGTTCCTGAGGACCTTTTCCTTAGTGTCCAAGATCTCCACTAAAATCTCTTCATAAATTAGATCATCTCTTAACTGAACTTCAGCAATCTAAATGATGTGGGAGGGATCCAATCTATACCTCCTCGGCATGGACACATAAAAGACATCATGTATCTGTGACAATTCCGGTGGCAATGCCAACCTATAAGCTAGCGTTCCAATCCTCTCAAGGATTTCATAGGGACCCACATATCTCGAGCTCAACTGCCCTTTTTGCCAAATCTCAACACTCCTTTCCAAGGAGATGTCTTAAGAAAGACTTTCTCACCGACTTCATACTCCATCTCTTTTCGGTGTGCATCAACATAATTTTTCATTCTATCATGTGCCGCTTTAAGCCTTTGCTTAACTAACTTGATCTTGTCAACTGTCATCTGAATCAACTCTGGTCCTATTAGTTTCCTTTCTTCTTCTTCATCCCAACATATCGGAGTTCTACATCTCCTTCCATATAGTGCTTCATATGGAGCCATCTGAATGCTCGAATGGTACGAATTATTGTAAGCAAATTCGACCAATGGCAAATGTTCGTCCCAAGCTCCTTTGAAATCCATCACATATGCCCTAAGCATTCCCTCAAGTGTTCGAATGGTCCTTTCAGATTGAACATCCGTCTGTGGATGAAAAGCCGTGTTGAAATTTAGCTTGGTTCCTAAAGCTTCTTGCAAGCTTCCCCAAAATCTCGAAGTGAATCGAGGATCCCTGTCAGAAATTATGGAATCTAGAATCCCATGTAATCTTACTATCTCATCAATATACTTCTTTGCTAGCACATACAGAGAGTCAGTTTGCTTGATTGCCAGAAAATGGGCTGACTTCGTCAACCGATCAACAATGACCCATATAGCATCATGCTTCCTACTGGTCTTGGGCAAACCCATCAAAAAATCCATGGTTACCTGTTGCCATTTCCACTCAGGAATGGACAAGGGCCTTAACTTGCTAGAAGGTGCCTGGTGTTTAGCCTTAACTTGCTGACACACTAGACACTTACTTGCATATTTTACTACATCTCTTTTCATGCTTTTCCACGAGAAATGCTCTTTCAGATCTCTGTACATCCTGATGCTATCTTGATGCATGGCATAAGGCGCATTTTGTGCCTCATCTAGTATCTCACCCTTCACTTCCTTGACTTTCGGAATACATAGTCTATTTCCTACAACCATAAGTCCATTATCCCTCACTACCACTTCAGATTTCTTGCCATTTTGAATTTCTTCTCGGAGCTTACTCAATTCTACATCCTGTGCTTGTAACTCCCTAACTTTCTCTTTGAGTATCGGTCTCACTCTAAAAGTAGCAACAATACATTCAGTTCCCCCTGCGTCAAACTTATCCTAAGCTTATCCATTTCTTCCAATAATAGCAAATAAATTGTTTGAACATGAGCTATAGAGGATTTCCTGCTCAAAGCATCCGCTACTACATTTGCCTTTCCTGGATGGTATTCAATTACCAAATCATAATCTTTGATTAGCTCTAACCATCTTCTCTGTCTCAAATTTAGCTCTTTCTGGCTTAACAAATACTTAAGACTTTTATGATATGTGAAAATCTTTGTTTGAACCCCATACAGATAATGTCTCCAAATCTTCAGGGCAAAAACTATTGCTACTAACTCCAGATCATGAGTCGGGTAATTCAGTTTATAAGGCTTTAGCTGCCGTGAAGCATAAGCTATCACCTTGTCTTCTTGCATCAACACACAACCCAAACCCTTTCTCGAAGCATCATTGTATACTGTATAACTCTTATCTCCAGTATGCAAAATCAAAACTGGAGCACTTGTTAATCTGCTCTTGAGCTCCTCAAAACCTTTTTGACATTCATCACTCTAGATAAACTTCTGATTCTTCCTCAATAACTTAGTCATCGGAGCAGCTATCATAGTGAATCCCTCAACGAATCTTCTATAATAACCTACCAGACCCAGAAAACTCCTCACCTCTGTCACTGTCTTGGGTGCATACCAATTCACCACTGCTTCAACCTTCCTCGGATCAACATGTATCCCATCTTTTGAAATCACATATCCAAGGAATATCACCTCGTAAAGCCAAAACTCACACTTGTTGAACTTAGCATAAAGTTCCTTTTCCCTTAGTGTCTGCAACACAATCCTGAGATGCTCCTTATGTTCCCCTTCGCTCTTGGAATACACCAGAATGTCATCGATAAACACTATGACAAACTGATCCAGATATTCGTTGAAGACTCTATTCATAAGATCTATAAAAGTAGTTGGAGCATTGGTCAATCCAAAAGGCATGACTAAAAACTCATAATGTCCATACTATGTCCTGAAAGGTGACTTGTTTACATCAGACTCCTTGATTGACAGCTGATAATAGTCTGACCTGAGATCAATCTTTGAAAAGACCGTTGCTCCCTGCAGCTGGTCAAACAGATCATCTATTCGAGGCAGAGGATACTTGTTATTAATAGTCACCTTGTTAAGTCTCCGATAATCAATGCACATGCGCCATGTTCCATCCTTCTTCTTAATAAACATAATTGACGCTCCCCATGGTGACAAACTTGGCCTTATGTACCCCTTCTCTAGTAGTTCTTCTAACTATTCCTTAAGCTCCTTCAGCTCTGCTGGAGCCATCCTATACGGTGGTATAGAAATGGGTGCAATTTCGGGAATTAAGTCAGTGGCAAACTCGATTTTCCTCACTAATGACAAACGAGGTAAGTCCCCTGGGAACACATCTGAAAATTCCTTTATAACTGAAAAATCCTCTAACTTTCCTTCATTCACTTCAGTGTCTACAACATGTGCCAAGAAGGCTTCACACCCCTTTCCCATCATCCGGTCAGCTAGCAATGCCGAAATGATCCTTGGTGATGGTGTTTTCCTGTCCCCTTTGAAAATCACCTTCTCATCATTACCCAGATCAAATTTCACCTCCTTGAGGCTACAATCCAACTTCGCATGATACTTCTCCATGGCATCCATTCCGAGTATGACATCTAAGCCTCTTAGGTCTAGAGGTAGGAGGTCCACTACCAGTCTAGCACCATCAATGAAAAGCTCACAACCCTTATACACTTGACTGATTATCACGTTCCTCCCTAGAGAAGTACTAACAATTAAAGGATTACCCAATGGCATCAAATCAACATCATATAATGTCATGCTTGCAGAAACAAATGAGAGCGTGGAGCCAGAATCAATCAAAACATACATTTCATAACAAAGTAACTGAGCCATACCCATGACAACTTCGGTGCAGCTGCAGCTTCCTCTATGGTCATAGCAAACACCCTAGCCTGTGCCTGATCCCTTAGCCTTCCTGAAGGAATAGTCTTCTTTGCAACTCCAGAACTGCCCACCTCTGTGACTGGTTTGTTTCTCCCTGTTTCAGCTGTCCTTGGGGCTTGCATCTGGGACCCCTCTTGTCTTGTTGCTTGGGGACAATCCCTGATTAGGTGTCCCTTCTCTCCGCATCGGAAGCATGCTTCAAGTAACTTAAAGCACTCTCCCTTGTGAAGCTTCCCACAATGCTCACATTGAGGGTTTGTGTATTTGCTCCTCCCTGTCCTTCCTGTGCCTCCCACACTTGAGGCTTGCCCTAAAACTGCCTTTGCCTGCTTGTTCTTAGTAGGGCCACTGCTCCCCACGTCACTCTGTGTATTAAAGCTCTTCCTACCCTTCTCAGACGTCGGAGCACGCATCCCTCTCTTGGAAAACTACTCCCTGTTCTTTCTCTTCCTGCTCACTTCATTCCTTATATTTTCCAGTTTCTCAACCTGAAGTGCAGCATCTACTAACTGCTGGTAATCACAGAAGTTATGGATTAGGACTTTCTCCTTGATTCCTAAATGCAGTCCTCCCTCGAACTTGCGGCACTTATCCTCCTCATTAGCAACAATGTTGGCCGCATACCGTGACAGCCGGGTGAACTTCAACTCATATTCACTCACACTCATGTCCCTCTGTGTGAGATTCAAAAATTCTTTGGTCTTCTCTTGGATATAAACCCTTAAGAAGTACTTCCTCCTAAAAGCTTCCAAAAAGTCCCTCCATGTCAGCACTGGAGGCATAACTTGACTGTGGGGCACTGATTCCCACCAATGAAATGCGTCCCCCTGTAGCAAGCTCACTGCATAATCTAACTTCTCTTCGTCAGAGCACTTCATCTGAATCAGGACTCTCTCGATCCTCTTCAAACATGCTTCTGCCTCTTCAGGGTTGGTAGTCCCATTGAAGTCAATAGCCCCATACTTGCGGAGCTTATCATACTATCACTCCTCTCCACTGGAGCTGGCACCGGTACTTGTAACCCTTGACTCATGGTATAAGTGAAAGCCTGGGCAAAGGCTTAAAAGAACCGTGGGTTCATAAAAGGCATAGGAAGAGGCATTGGAGACACCTCATGTTGCACACTAGGTGCCTCAAGATCCGGAGCAGAATGTGTCCCTACATCTTGCGGGACATAAGATTCATCTGTGCTCTCTTGGCGAGTGCTAGATCGAGTCACAGCTGCTCGAGTTCTCTTTTGAGGTGGCATAATCACTCCAATTTGAAACATTCAAAACCTTTAGTTCATGTTTCATGTAAAACAACTTCAAATCATATAAAACAATTTAAATCACATAAAACAATTTCAAATCTTGTAAAACAATTCAAAACAATGTAAGTTATTCACTTTAAAACAATGCATGTTCATGTCATGTCTTAGACTACCCATTTCATGCCTAGGATACTCCTACACCTAGTCATGAACTTGGACCTAAACTTGGTCGCAAACTTGGATCTAAACCTAGCCTCTCTGATACCATAAATGTTGGACACCCCGCCCTCGTGGGTCACGGGCTTAACGTCCTACATGACATCTGAACGCGTATCCCACAAGGGTGACGTGCCCCCACAAGGACAAACATTAAAACTATACATTATTCCTATTTCTGAACCGAATTTGGGAAAGCTCAATCTTGAATTTCAATTCTACTTGTTCAGAACGTATGAGGCTCTATGTCTCTAGTTTATTTAGAGACAAGAAATGTATAAACTTGAAAGAAAATCATGAGCCAAATGCAAATCTTATTCCATTAACATCAAAACGTAAGAGTTTTTACAAAGCTTTAGAAGGCGTTTCAAATCGCAAATACAGTAAGGTCTCATAATCCCCAAAATACAAAAATTACATAAATCATGAGTTGCTCAAAATGCAACTAAAGCCTTGCTTTACAGAATTTGCTTTAAACACAAAATAATCAAAGTTTTGGAGTGATGCCTTGACTCTTGACTACTCGATATCTTACTCATCACCTGGATATGGGGGAGGAGAATTGGGGGGTGAGCTTAAAGCCTGTGGGTAACAAATTTATAATTGACAACAAGCAAAATCATTTATAAGCCATTTTCAATGCAGAAATTCATGTGTATGCAAATTATGAATGTCACTCTTATCAACTTGTCATGAACACAAACATATCAAATGGTTTGGGTAAATCCAAAAATATGATGCACTATACATTTCCATAAGGTGGTCTTGTGTAGCTGTAAACTTGAGGGAGTCCATGAAGGAGCTTTGTGCCATTAGCGGGCAGGAAGGAGAAGCCTATACTTGGTCAACGTGCACGTGACAATTCTTGAGGGACTACCACAAACCCACATAACACATATATTTCGAAATCTTGTAAACTTGTTGCCCAAATTGGCACATTTTCGAAAACATGATGTTTCATATGCTTGCTATATCTTGAAAACCATTTCCGAAATATGGTTTCATAAACATGCATCTTTTCAAAAGAATCATTTTCAAAAACTTTTTCATCAATCATCACACAATTCATGTATAACCATATAGCAGAATCTTACAACATTTAAAAAGCACTAAATGCACATTAATGAGGTAGTTGAAAAATCATTTACTGTCATTTCTTGAAAGAACTTTAATGGCTTATTACTTAATTATAAAAGTGAAACCCACCTTGAAATCTTTGGTTTTAACTTGTTCGAATGCGCCTCTCTTCTTGCTCCTCTTATCTTTCTTGATTCCCTTTTCATAGGCAAAAATCCCAAGTTTAGAAAGGGTTGCAAAAAATGGAGAATCCACATAACATATCTACAAAAATTGGTCCTAGAATACTTAAACCTATGCATTTTCTAAGCTCTTTGAACCAAAACCTTTCCAAAAATCCAAAAAGTTTAACAATGATCTTACCTTGAACCTTCACCAAATGAAGAGATGTTTGGTTCAAAAGAAAACTCTTGTCTTCCTGTACCTTTTTCCCTTCTTGTACAACCTCAAAATCATTTTTTAAGACTAAGAAAAATCAAAACCTAGCATAACTCTCTTCTTTCTCTTCTTCACCGAAACCCCTCTTTCTCACTTTTCTTCAATCACATTTTTGGCTTTTTCTCACTGAAGCCCACTCTTCATCTTCTCCTTTTATACCCTTAATGATTTGCACAATGTCCACTTTGCCCTTCATTTAAAGCCTTAAGGTTTCTAAACTTATATGACTTGCCAAATTTGCCCTTACACACTCTTACTACCTTAATACTTCAATTCCATTAACTTATGTCATATTATCTTACCCACATTAACATGCTAATTAAATCTAACATATATCAATCTAGCAAGACTCCCAAATTTAATCTAATCATGCTTATTAAAAAAATTCAGGGGCCAACAAGTGAGGTTGAAAGATAATATCAAGGGTTGAGTAGTGTCGGCTCGGTAAAGTCTTGGGTAAATCTATTGTACTTCAGTAAAAGTATTAAACTGGGTGAGGGTCCCGCAGACATAGGTAAGGTGTGCCAAACTGCATTAACAAACTTTTGGTGTTGCTTTCTATTATTTCGATTTTGATTACTTTTGTTTTCGTTTGTACTAAAGACGTTCACGGTAAAATTAGAAAGTTAGTGAAACTACTACTCCCTTTGGTTTTTCTTGTCTAGAAGTCCAAAAAAAGGCAAAGAGTAAAGAACTCAAAGAGGAACAAAACCCTTACTGAGCTACAGAGAAAGGACTTTAAAAGACGTAAAAAGTGTGCAAACAATTTGATCATAATGCAAAGAGATGTTCTAAGAGATTTCGTAACAATGCCCAAGAAAGCCAAAGCAGCCAAATGACACAAGAACCATCACATAGGCAAAAGATAATAAGAACAAACTAATTTTTTGTTTGTATATGTTGCACATTATAGATATCTATTTTTTGTATATGATTTCATATTCTAGTAACTACCTTTTGTATATGGTGCATTTTTTAGATAACTACTTTTTGTATATGATGCATATTCTAGATAGCTACTTTTGTATGTAGGGTAATTTTAGATGATGAATCATAGATGTCATATATACTATCTCTTTTAGATCATTAATTATGTTTACGGTTGAGTTTAATTGAAATTTTGTAATCATCTTTGAGTGTACAGAAATTTTGGTTTTTTTTTGTACTCATTGAATCATGAAATCAACCTAAGATTAATTAAAATTTTATATATGGTTTGATTGATAAGATTGATTAGAACTATTGATTACAGAAGTTTTGATATTTCATGAAACCAAATTAGCATTCTAAAACAAATATTTTTCAAATGATATGAGTGATTTTATCTTTTATTATATACATATATATTAGTGTTAATTATAAAACTTAGGGATAATTTTATAGGTTAAAAAATTTATCTAAAAAGGGATCCAATACTAATTAATATTGTATCATATCATACCATAATTAAATTCTAAACAACATTTATAACATTGGTTAAACGGATCCATATTACACAAAACGAAGCGCCTTTTATAACTGAACCCGTTTCAATGTGGAGGTAAATTCTTTATTATCATTGCTCTCAAATTCTTATTTTTTATTTTAATTATACTAGTATTAGTTTAATAAAATTTAAATTAAAATGTAATTTTAATTATGCTATTATTAACTTTATTAAAAATAAAAATAAAAATAAAATAATTATTTACACTGCTACAGGCGTAACAATGTAACATTTATTTTGGTTTGTATTTGTATCACGCCTGTGACACATATTTTCACGTGTTGTTTTTTATTAGTTTAATTTTAATTTTTAAAATAAAAAATTTAAGATAAAATATTTAAAATTTATTAAAATTGTTTAAATTTATAAAATATAGAATTAAATTAAAATTTTAAAATTTTTATTATTATTATATTAGCCCGCATGTATATTAATGCAATATTAAACATCTTGTATATTTACGATAAAGTTTTTTTTTCAAAGAATGCTTGTGAAATGTGAACTACTTTATTTTGATTTCATCAACTTATTTTAATTGATTAATTTACTAAAATTGTTTAATTAATTTATAAATTATAGAAAATATTAAATTAAATTTAAAAATTAATTAATTTATAAATAATAGAATTTTTTAATTAAATTTAAAAATTGATCAAATTTTTATTATTATATGTTCTATGTTTTTTATTAGATTTGTAAACTTAGTTTTTTGGAAAGATAAATATCTAAAATCTAAATTCTTATGAAAATATTAAAAAAACTAAGATATAATATTCATGTTCTTATAATTTTTTTAAGTCATGCCCTTATAAGTCATTTCATACATAAACAACTAATTTTATCAAATATCTTTAATAAACAGCTGATATTGTCCATTAGTCAAATCAACTGATATAATTGATACGCTCATATTTTCATATATTTTTAGAACTTAATTCAGAGTCATTTACATTCTTTTTATGTTCATCTATGGCTGGTTTATCATGTTTAAGCATTATTTGAAGTTCATTGACGTAAAATGCATAAATGAAACAAATAGACTCGAATTGCACTGTTTTCTGGTTTCTAGCAGACTTGACATTTAGTCATTGTGGAATTTTTATCTCGAGATTGGTTTAGCAAAAAATTCTGAATTTTCATACTTAAATTCTTGACTCATTGACGGATTTTTTGGGACCAATTGAAGATTTTTTTGAGCTAAAATTTAGGAGAAATAAATTCTCGAAATTTGCATAAGATTTTAGATCGCTAGAATGACCTTTCGACAATGTTTTAATCATAACTTTTGATTCAGATGGCGAAATCCTATGATTCAAGTCTCATATTGAAGCTAACTCAAAGACGAAGATATCTGAGCTCCTAAATTGTCACCGTTTAGTTTTTATGCACTGTCAAAATTGACTTTGAATAATTTATTCCAACCAGCCAAGTGATAGAGATATTAATAGGTTTTTATTTGATGCATTAATGTAGGTAAATTGTGTAGTGTTTTGAAGTAGATATATCCTAAATTGTTGTTTTTGTGTTATCTTTGAGTGTTATGAGTTTTTGAAAAAATAGAGCAAAAGAAGAGAGGGTTTAGTGTGTTTTGGAAAGAAGGAGCCTCCACTCATGGACTTAAAAAGAAAACAGCCTCCACTACAAGACAAAGAAGCCTCCATTCTACACCTGGTATCCAAGAAAAAAACAAAAGACTGCCTCCATTTTATTCGAGACACGCAGCTGCCTCTACTGAAAAGCTCACATCAGCTCCACTTCATCGAAAGACATGCAGCAGCCTCTCCAATCAAGAGGTGGAGAAAACACAGAAATGGGTGGGTGACAATCAGATGTTTGGATTCTATTGTGTTTTTTAGATTTTTGGTTCAGGTACTTAGGATTGCTCAAAACATATGCATTATGTAATTATAAATCAATTATTCTAATTAAATAATTTATAATTTTATTATTAAAATTTTACTATTGGGGCTCACCGTGCCATGTGGCATACACTTCGCAGTAGGAACTACTAATTGATTTTTAAAATATATAATAAGTGTCATTTCAGCATTAGCATGGTATTTGACTAATGAAAAGTTAACACCGTCAAAAGTTTCCATCTACTTAATGCCAATTTTATATGTTTTAAAAACATTAAGGTTTAAATTGAACACTTCGAAACATTTGAGTTCAAATTATATTCTCACGAAAATGTTGAGGTTCAAGATGCACTGTTTGTCAAGATACAATTTATCCCCTGATGTTTGATAAAAAAAGTTTAAAAGGGCCTCTGACGCACCAATTCACCTCCTGATGTTTATAAAATGGAACATTTTGCCCCACAATGGGTCACTCTATCACGTTTTTGTTAATTGAACATGAATTCTCTGTCATTTTTGAACCTATGGCATGCTTTTGACTATATTTTTGAAAATATAGCTAAAAACTTTCGACTATGCTTGACAATGATTTCAAAAATATCACTTCACTACAAAATAAAGCGTAGAAAAAAACTATTATCAACGATTAACAAAAAACATCACCTATAATTTTCAGCTACGAAGATTTGGCGATATTTTTGGTGACGAATATAAATCATCGCTAATAAGTATTAGCAACAATTTTGGTACTTTTAGTGACAGTTTTTTTTGGTAGTCAAATGTGGCTTCTGCCGTAATAAATTACATGATAAATTGCAAAGAGATAGTAAGAAGTCTCATATCGAAAAGGAATATTATTAGTTAAAGAACAAGTGACTGTGGCACGAAAAGGAATATTAATACTTAAAGAAAAAATGATTGTGGCAATCACCTTTTTTCATTTCACAGAGTACACAAATCGTATCACTTAGTTCAACAAATGAGACTGTATCTTTTAAACATATATAGTCTATGTTTAATAGCTAATTATACGATCAATGAAGCCTTCGGTAGACAAAAATTAAGAACCGAATCAGCTGAATCCAGTTGACAATGTGTATGTTTCTCTGAAAAAGTTCAAGACAAGACAAGTTTGTGAAATCTTTTAATACTGTGTCTCATCTATATTATCTGATCTCTTCTACTGGGGCCTGGAGAATAATATGACTTCTTTTCTTTGATGGAGATGAAGTCCCTCGAAATAACAAATGGCCAGTTAGAAATTGCCCTCTAAAATTTCTGAGGGGTTAGAATGCATTGAAACACAAGCAACAAAGGACTTTATAGTTAATAAATTTTGGAGAGTACATGAAAGATTCCAGTTATTATACTATTACAATAAAGTGCTCTTTGCATTGCCTATTAACACTTTCATCTCTTAATTCTCTTTAGTTTGAGCATTGTCTTCTTAAGGTTTTTGAAGACGTATCAGATGATTCATATTTTCTCCTTAATTGATTGAATATCATATATTAGCTAGTACTTGACCGTGAACACTAGTTTCAAGTGCCATATTTATTTAATAGGGATGCGGACCTATATCTAATTAAGTAACCATTACTTAATAAATTCAGTGAGATTTCTACTAGGCGTTGTTCTTAAATTATTTATAATTCAGATTAATAACTCATCATTCTTATTAATAATTAATATTTTAAATAATTAATAATATATATTTAGTTAATAATAAACCAGATTCTCTGTGTAAATGCTTAAGTTAATGTAATAAGTTGATTGTCAAATAAGGTTATTGTCAACTGGATTAAGCTGATTTGGTTCTCAATTTTTGTCTACCGAAGGCTTCATTGATCCTATAATTAGCTATTAAATAAGCTTAATCTAGTTGACAATGACCTTGTTTGGCAATCAGCTGATTGCATTAACTGATAACTGATAATATCAGCTGTTTATGAAAGATGTTTGATAAAATTAACTATTTAGTATTAATTAATTAAAACTCTCTAATTAAGAAACTGAAATTTAAACCGAAAAGGTGAAAGGTTAATTTTATAAATATTAATTGAATCTCCAATCAATTAATTGAATTCTATTAATTGTTTTAGCATTAATTAATTAATAATAATATTGTAATTAATTAATAATAATAATATTTTAATTAATTATATTGTAATTAATTATATTTTATTTAATTAGTTATATTTATCAATTAATTAATTACAATATTTTAATTAATAAATAAATTATATTTTAACTAATTAATTACAATATTTTAATTAACCATATCTCGTTCCGCATCTAGTTTTGTTTGCTTTGCCTTCAAGCGACCCATTCTGTTTGATTTCTTAAAATAATATTGAATGTGGTCCATTGCGTATCGTGCTCTCAAAGTAGTTTTGCAGCAAAAGCATTTCCAGATTCTAGCATCCTCTTCACTTTCGTGCACAAGAAGCCAAATTTTGTGGGATCTCTCATATGTTAAACATTTCTAAGTCCACAATAAGAGGCCTTTTTGAAAATAGATTCATTTTCTGTAGTTATATAATCATCACTGTTTATGGTCTCTTCTCATAATTTTGCATAGCCCTCTTGCTACATCATGATTCTGTACCTTATTTATCTAATTTTGATTCTTTCACTACAAGCAAAAGGAGGTGTACCAACGGAACTTACGGACGGAAAGGGTAAACAAACCGTCAGTAATTAAATTTAGCGACGGTATTCACTGACAGATAAATGCATCGTAAAATTGGCTTTCAGTAAATTTTCCGACGTAAACTATTATCCGTCGGAAAAAATACTGACGGAAACTATCCGTCGGCATTTTTACCGATAGATAAAATTGTTATTGTCGGTATATATATAGACAGTTATGTCAATCCATCGGTGAATTAACAATAACAATGTAAACATTTTCCGACAGTTTATAACCAACCGTCGGTAAATATGACTCAGTTTATCGACGAATCGTAAAGACCCGTCAATAAATATGACTTGATTTACCAACATAATTTTAGTTTCTGTCGGTAGGATCCATAAGTATTTGTGACAGATTATCATAAACCGTTGGTAATGATTCTACCATTAAGATATTAAATTCTCTTTTTTAAAATCCCGACATTAAATTTAATTAACAACTATAAATTATCTGTGCATTATTTTGTTGATTTGCATATATAATTAATTTGTTTAAACATAAATTTAATTGATCATATAAAGTTTAAATTTTCTTCATTCATAATAAAAACATTAAATTGTACATAAATTCAAACCCAATGACTACAACAATCCTATTGTCCTGGTAAACGTAGATGGTCTGAGTCTCCATCCCTCCCTTTAAACTGTTGCACATCATTTTGGAGCTTAGTCATGTACTCCATATATTGTTGCAACTGACTTGTCAATGTCTGCATTGTGCTCTCAAGATGATGGATACGTTCCATTATCGGCCGTCTAGTTGATGCTGCTGTACTGGACATAGAGGAGTGCGAATAATATGTGTTCACAAATGAGCCTAGCCCGAAGATCCTTCCACGACTGCCCCTACCACCCACTGCATCAAAATATGCCTGACTCTCATCAACATCTCGTTCTCCCTGAGACTGTCACTGAATTGTTTCTTGTATTTGGTCTTATTACGAGGCAATGCTTATATTAGTAAGTGATAATTATTAAGAATGAATATTGAAGCATAATTTTGACATACATTCAGTTTTTTACATCAGTTGTTGACGAATGTCACACCGTCATGCTTCTTAGTATAAGTATGTTGGGACCATTGCCTCACCCATTTCCATTTGCCCATCTAGCCTAACCTTTCAGCTATCCTTTCCTAGTATAGAAGTGCTTCTTGTACGACGATCTCATCCTTTATTTACTTCCCTCTTTTGCTTTCCACTACTGTGTACCATATTTGGATTGAACGTAATGCTAGAACCTTTTATAATGAAGCTATGGATGTGGAGCGAGTGTATCTCGGAGTAATCTCCCAAGTTAGGGAACTTCTCAGCCTATACACAGAGAAGAGGTAATTATATTGTTGGTTTTCACTAACCTTGCAGGTTGATTCCTCGGATTATTCTCGGTACATAGCAAGTGCGGGTCTTGCCATGCCTAATCAGGACATTCAGCACTGTCACTTCCTCATGGCAGCCTTCTTCGTGGACAAACAATCAACTGCTGCTCCAGTCGTCTCAGCCGATGGCCGACCATTTTGGGAAAGGGATGCTTAAGTGCGGATTTGACTTCAGTATCTTATTGGTTTGCCTCTACTGGGATTGAGTTTCAGCTAGCTTAGGTCTCCCATTTGGATTTTTGCTCTTTGGTATGATTCTGGTTGAGCTTATGTGTTCTGTTGTTGAGTGGTTGTAGAATGCTCCATCTTTAGCTGCAGAAAATCCTAAGAGATTATCATGGATTATAGTGTGGCTAGTTGTTATGTATTAGCTTGTTGTGTTCCCCATGGCACTTGTGCGAGAACTCGTTGTACATATCTTTGTTTCATTTATAAATTTTTCTGACTCATCAAAAAAATAAAATAAATTTAATAATAAGACTAATACAATCTATCTATTTAAGAAGTATAAAGATTGTTTTTCTTGATAATATTCTATTATATATAAAAAATTTCAAAATAAGTCAAATGCCTGATTCTTTATTGGCAAATTTATTTTGACGAGAGAATTTGTGGATGCTGGGAACCATGCTCCCACCTCATTAGCGAACTTCTCAGTGAAGCTGAGTATGATTTGACTTTCATGGTAGTTCACCAATAATTGTTACTTTGCTTCTTTATTTATATATATAGTCCATCTTTCTTTTAGTATTTATAGATAAGATACTAAAAGAAAACCATTTTGAGCATTAGACATGTTTGGTATGTAGCCTTGGATTTACTAACGTTTGCTTAATGTTGTCCTGCAATTATAAACATAAGAAGTTGCACATGGTGAGCACAGATTTTGATTCTGAGTTGAAGAATCGATTGGCTATAGGTTTACTCCAAACTGAAATTCTGAAAGAATGTAGTTTCGCAAAAATTCTGGTTCAGCCGCAATTGTTTCTAGCACATACAAAAATAGAAAAATTAAATGCAAAATAAACAAAACAATACTTAAGATTTGGTAATGTAGTTCGGCACACTTTGTCTACGTTTACGGAGTCCTCATACAACAATAGTTTTACTCAAAGTATTACAGAGCTGACTTACTCAACCCTTAACACTATCCCTCGTCCTCATTACCCGTGAAAATAAATCACACCCAATAGTACGACCGTCTCGCATTATCCTCAACAGAGGATTTTCTCAACAACGTTTAGTGTTAACCTAGTAGTATAACCGTCTCGTACTAATCTCAACAGAGAATTTTCTAAACAACGTTTAGTAATAAAGTTAAAAATATATAACTCAAGTGATTAAACAATAAAGAACATAAACAACTACACTTGAGATAAGAAAAGCAACTTCCCTAATAATTCAAACGTTTTCATTGAAAGATCGAAAAGTTATCTACCAATAAATTTGTTGTAGTCTTTCGATATTATCATCGTAACTTCACACCCATGGCAGCAGAAAAATCAACAACGAACATAAATGTTTCTTCACCGAAACATTGCAAATAACAGAGCTACAAAATCCACGATGCCTGCTGGAGTTTTTCGCACATAACCACCACTATTGACAGTCACCAAAACTCACACTATCAATAACCGATCAGCCGAACAATACTCACACACATACCATAAAAACCATCTGTTAAAATTGCCCTCAATTTTCGTTCAACAACAAAAAATGATGCAGCTGGCCTTCAACAATTATTCAGCTCACTAAAGTCACGCCAAAACAAAAACAAGCGCAGCAGCATTGATCCTATACACACTCACCAATAGTCTAACCAACTCATGCAAGCACCAATAGAAAACAACACAGCTGCCGAGACTTCAATCAACAACAAAGACAACTCTCAATTATCATTCAAAGGATGGAGAAAAACGCAAGTGCAAGATCCACACAATTACCGATTACCTAGTACACACACGTCATGTAATACATGACAGAGAAATTAGCAACACACGTAATAATATCTTCACAGAATTAGCTGCTGAATGTCATCAAAGATAACCCTAAAAACCAGCTGCTAAGTCACCTATTAACCTTCGTTTTTCCACACCCAAAAATGAGAACCATTCAGCTCATACTTCATATAAAACACAACCCCAAAAATCCACGCAAATAGTCAGAGAACACAGCTATCCTATATAGATAGATGTCACAACATCCAGCTTCCTTTGATAGATAGAATCACCACCGAAATATCACAAGAATTACAGCTGTACACACATAAAAAATCTGCAGGTTTTTTCCTCACAAAAATGATAACTTTGCAGTCCAAAAACTCACGTACACCCAATAGAAACGCAGCTATAAATCTTCAATCATAATCTCCACAAATTCAGCTACAAAGATAGCTACAAAACTCTACACACTATCTTTACTTAGATATGGTGATTTTATCCAAATAATAAATCCTGTCTTCACTATGATTTTATCCTTTATGTAATTTTATCTTTAAGAGTCCCAACTAAAATAAACTTTCAAATGTATCCATGTCCAAAATTAATTTATAATATATCATAACATATATCTTAACACAGACCATGAAGAGTTGGCTAACAATTTACTAAGGCTGAAGATCCTTGATAATGATGATGAAGCAATTGAAAATCCTGAGCTCAATGTGTGCCGGTTTGAACCTAGCGATTTACCAGGTAAGCACATACAAAATATGGTTGTTCTGTTCAGAAAATATGGTTGCTCGTATAATGTATGGACAGGGCATTCGAAGTTCAAGTTAGACGATCAAGAATGGTATTTCTTTAGTCATCGGACGTGCAAGTACTCCAAGAGTCAGAGAGCCAACAGGACTTCTAAGCTTGGTTATTGGAAAGTCACTGGTAAGGATCGTAAGGTCACAACTGAGAGCACCCATGAAGAAGTTGGTATCAAGAAGACTTTGGTTTACTCTAAGATCGTATTTCTAATGGAGTACATCCAACTTGTAACCTGCAAAACCAGGTATGTACTTGCTCCTCCACTCTTGCTCTCACAAGAACCGACTCCATTACTGATTGAGAAAATATCTCTCATCAAATTTTGTCTAAGGAGGCTTTTGTCTTGTGCAAGTTGAGGAACAAACAAGATGACAACTGATGGGTTTTGATCAAGATCAATGTTCAACTCAAAGAAATAATAACGTTGATACTGTTTTAGTAGAGGTGATAAAGCTTTTTTCTAATGTTATCGAATCTTTGAAGGGAAAAATTATACATGATTTTCTCTGTAGGAGGGTACTCCCAGCTAGAAGTGCACCTGAACTCATTCCATGTCTGGAGTCCATATCCTCTGTCCAGTTTTATGGTGTCTTATTGTGTCCAGTGAATCTCAGCCATTTATTTATGCGGATCCCGCGTTTATTTATGTGGGCCCATACAGAACCCGCATAAATAAATGGCTGAGATTCACTGGACACAATAAGACACCATAAAAATTGGAAAGAGGATCTGGTTCCATGTCTGTGGTGAGACAGATTACAACCTTAACTCTGCAATGCAGTTTCAGATGTGCAATAGAGAAACATCCCTCTTACAATGGCTTTGGTTCCTCTCCCTCTATGTTTTAACAGTCTTATGTCAGAAGTTAGTAATCTAATATGGATGTTTATGGACGTATCTACAACTGTTTTAATTTCTTGGTATAAGATATTCCGCGTAAGTTGTTAGAATGTGGCCCGACTATATTCTATATATTAATAATATAAGTCCTAACTAGTTCATATTTCTTACTTAATAATATAATAAATTTAAGATATATATATAATATCGGTCTTCTCCCTTCTAATTAGAATTATAAATTATTTTCTATCAAATTTTTGTAGTCACATGACAGTCGTGAAGGAAAGTTATAGTAGGGTCGGTGTGCGTCCACTCGGGTTCAATAGGCCATTTGGCGAAAACTTCACAACGAAGTTGTTCTAACGATTTAAACTTTAAAGTTATTTAGTTTCCGTATACTACTTCGCTTGCGATTTACCGCCGACCATGTGCCTCTCTGTCCCACTCAACTTCTTAAACTCTGCCCTCCATTGTAGGAAGAGGAATGAACACAATCTCTCAATTGGTTAGTTTCTTTCAGTCTCTTTGTCCACTCCTTCGCTGTTCTGTTTCTTCAACTTGTTATTTGTAATCTCTGCTCTGGTTAGGTATGACAACTGTACGCAAGAAACCGATGGTTGGATTCCGATTTCATCCTACTGATGAAGAACTTCTGAGTCATTTTCTGAAACTCAAGAATGAGGGACTTGACGACGAAGTTCAAGGCAGCAACGTCGTTAATCTTTGCAAGTTCGAGCCTTGCGAGTTACCTGGTATGATGATGATCCCCATGTTTATAATCGTTTCCTCTGGGTTGTTTGATTAATTGGGTAACTTTGTTCTTATAGCCCAATCCTGTATAACATCCGATAACGGGATATGGTATTTCTTTTGTTCCCGTGATTTCAAGTACCCCAAGGGTCGGCGACGTAACAGAAAAACGGAGAAAGGATACTGGAAACCCACTGGCAAGCCTCGTCATATTAATTCTAACAAGAAGGAGATTGGTTCGAAGAAGACTCTGGTTTTCCACCATGGTCGCCCAAAAAAAGGGACGAGGACCGATTGGGTCATTCACGAATATGATTTTTGTGATTCATCACCCAATTTGCAGGTAAATTTTCATATTCATTAACATTTTAGGGCCGATAAGAATTATTGGTTATGGTAAACTTGGAACTTTGATTTTGATTCAGCAATTATCTATCTTTGTCAGAAGATGTGACATGTTGGGTTTTGTAAGTTGCTCGAATGGACTTTCATTTGTCCAGATGGTACTTTATTGATAACTGTTCGTGCTATCTGTGTCTATGTTTTTGCAATTTAACTTATCAGAATGTTGTTTTTGTTTCAGAGTGGCACAGCGTACTCATTGTCTTTGTTGCTTCTGGTACAGGGACGATTTGTTATTTGCAAATTAAAAAGAAACTCATGGAATACTGGGGAGAATCAGACTTCTTGTGTTGAGGATGAATGTCAAATTGAAGTGAATACTTCTGTGCACCTCTTTCAATTATACCATCGAATTTTGAAAACCAAATTTCGATAGAACCTTCCAATCTTGAAAATCAAACTTTGGTAGTACCTTCCAATCTTGAAAATCAAACTCTGATAGCTCCTTCTAATGTTGAAGGTATTTTGTCACCTTCCAATCTTGAAAATCAAATATGCGAGGCTATACCTCCAGCCACGGTAGCTTTCAATCTTGAAAATCACATAGAGTTAGTTGGAGAGAGCACTCATCCAACTGTAGTACCTCAATTACAAAATCTATCATCATCTTACTCGAAAGATGATTTCATTTCAATTTCTGATATGGAAAATGTCCCTTCACCTTGTGG
>JAOSBL010000009.1:20388247-20417996 GCA_027568915.1 Erythroxylum roraimae
CCATCCTCTGCGTGGATACCGTTAGAGACGGTCTTCTTTGGCTGTTTTGGTTTGACTCTTTGGACGGACACAAGATCTGGAAATTCTGGGAACGTCTCTGAACAAATGGTTTGTTCTTCCACTGCGCGTGCATGTGATGCACCATAGAGACGATCTCCAACAGTTTTTCCCCTAGTTGAGAGGGGTTTTCCATGTAAATAGCGTGTGCATTAATTTAGTTTCTTGCACTTATTTCTCTTGCAATTATTGTTGTTAAGGTTGTAGTCATTTTCCCCAACAAGTGGTATCAGAGTTGTGGTTGGAGGATCCTTGTGTAGAAAAATTACTGCTTGTTTGATTTAGGGAGGAATTAGTGTAAGAAGAGAATGGGTAAAAACAATGCTTCCAAATTTCACGTTCCCTTGTTTGATAGGAAAATAAACTTTTGAGTGTGGAAGAGTACTATTGAGAACTTGTTGGTACAACAAGATTTAAATGCCGCTTTGGAAGCGGACAAGGCGACGAGTTTGAATGATGCCAAGTGGGAGTTGATGAAGAAAAAGGCGGTTAGGATGATTCGGTTGGCTATAGTTCTAGAGATCAAGTACAACTACTTAAGGGGGACGGATCCAAAAGCTTTGATGGATAAGCTCCAAAGTGTGTATGCTTATAAATCGTTGACTAACATCTTATTCTTGAGATAAGAGTTGTACCAATTTAGGATGGAGAGGGGTACAACTGCAGGACCACATTAATTTGTTTAACCAACTAGTGACCTAGTTGAAGAATGTGGATGAAAAGATCGCTGATCAAGAACAAGCTCTCTTGTTGTTGGCTTCACTACCCAAGTCCTACCAACCCATTATCATGACGTTGCTTGTTAGTAGGGAGAAGATGACACTAGATGAAGTTATGGCAGTATTGAGGGAGAACGAAAGGATGATGACATATGTTGATGGAAGTTCCCCAGGTGACGGTGATTGAGGACTAGATGTGAGGGAGTTTGAGAGAGTGAGGAATCAAGAGGGAAGGGGAGATGGCTCAAGGAGTAGATCGAAATCGTGCGTGAAAGACTTTAGTAACGTAGAGTGTTACTATTGTAAGGAGAAGGGCCATCTCCAAAGCCACTGTCTAAAGATAATGGAGGAATTGAAGAGTCTCCATTTGATGTAAAAGAAAAAGGGCAAGACTAAAGTAGAAGATGACGCTGATTCCGCTAATGTGGTAATAGGTGATGGTGATGGTGATTTGTTATTGGCATGGTGAGGTGAAGGAAGGGCCAAGAGAGTTGGGTATTGGATTCAGCTGTGTCAGTTCATATTTGTAGAGACCAAGCCTTATTTGATACTGTGCACCAAGATGGGAAGTATGGCCACATAAATATAGTGGGTGATCAAAAATTGAAGGTCCAGAGCATGGGGACCGCGAGGATGAAGCTCAATGATGGTACGAATTGAATCTTCCACAATGTGAGGTATGTGCTAAGTGCTTGTGCTAGCCTTATTTCCTTGGGTGAATTGACAAAGTACGGGCATAGATATGTTGGTAGTGGGAGGTGATGCAAAGTGTACCGCGGTGCTTACTTGGTGATCCAAGGGAGAAAGGTTGACAACAACATTTTCTATGTGGAGGGCCATTGCATCTGAAGGGACAAGGTCATGAAGAAGAAGGTTCGATTCTCGGACGAGGTGGAGGTGTTTGGTGATTTAGGTCGGGGGAGGAATATATTGGGTATCTCTCTAATTTCCAAATACTAGTTATATGAGTTTTGAAAAGGTAGATTTTGTTTTACTTATAAGTAGTGGCCCACTAAATAAAGAGATTTTTGATTGACCCATAGGTGGTAGGTTTTGGTGACTTATTGGAGAAGCTAATTTATGATAAGATAAATAGGCTTTGCCCTTTTTTGCTACAAAGGGGTTGCCGTAAAAACCAGAATAGAGGAGTAGAAAAAGAGAGGTTTACTTCATTGTTTTGGCGTGCGGGATGACAACTGTTTGGTGAGATAACCAAGAGGAAGTGGATCATCATCAACAGATATTTGGTGTTAGTATCTCTTGGATTTGTAGAGAGTACTAAATTGATTAGATTTGTCAATTTGTACTAAAACCTAGAGATAATTACACTTGTCGTTGACACTATTGTTGTTAGTTGCCAATTGTACTCTTATTTATTATAGTGAATTGATTTTAGTTGGTAGAGATTCGGACTGTAATTTTTCTCCTAGTTGAGAGGAGTTTTCTACATAAATTGTGTGTGTATTGATTTAGTTTCTTACAATTTATTTCTCTCGCTTTTATTGTTGTTGAGGTTGTAGTAATTTTCTCCAACAAAATGTCTTATCAATATATTAAAATAATTAGACAGAAACATGATAAAATACCTATTCTAGAATTTTTAGGAAAGAAATTAAATAAGTATAATTATAAAAAGGACGGTATATTTGTAAAAGCCATATTTCCGAATCAAGAAAAACAAAAATCCCTGGTGCAAGGAACTTGAAGGGTTACAGTTTGACGGCCTCCGCGTATAATTGCACCTTACACATGACAAATACTTGCAACTTTGCACCTTCTCAAACTTGTAAATACTTGAACATGATATAATATCACTGTGATTACACATGAAAATTGAATTTCAAGATATATTGAAACTTTGTCAGAATCGCTTATTTAGAATTACTGAAATTCCCTTGGGAAGAAACCTTGGGAACCATTGCCTTTCTCTACCGCCTCAGGGTGTGAAGAATGTACTCAGCATACAGGTCCCTGACAAGTAGCTCAGAATTAACTGGTACTGCATTGGACTAAATTGTATTCGGGAAAAGAAGTCGTTTCGAAGATGAAGTGAAAAGAAAACTTACATTGAGTATTGAATGGCTTCACAAGCCGTCTCTGAAGGCAAAAATTCGTTGACCGCAACTTCCTTGTTCTCGTTCTTCTTGTCTGTTCAGAAATATTAAGGAAACCAGAATGCTAAACAAGATTCAAGCGAACAAGAAAAGTGTTAATCATGGAACGGTGAGGGAGGGATACAGTCTTCAAAGAAACGACGGATCTCAGAAAGGCGATGAGGTGCCAATTGTTTGATGTCAGTGTAGTGCTTGTATTCTGGGTCATCAGCGCATACAGCAATGATTTTATCATCTTTCTCTCCCTGAAATGAAATGATAAAACAAGCAGTTGACAGAGTTCAACAGGCAATACACTCTTCAGAATCATGTGTTTAGTTCGTCGGAACCAGAGGATAATACCTGATCAATCATGGGCATGAGTCCAATGGCCCTTGCACGGAGAAAACAACCTGGAAGGACTGGCTCCTAGATAAAAATGTCAAATTCAAGCTCAGACATTTTGCAGAAGTGCATTATCTTGGGAATTACTATGAACTATGAATATATTTACCTGCATGAGCACTAAAACATCCAAGGGATCATTGTCTTCACACAATGTACGTGGGATGAAGCCGTAATTATGAGGATATACGACCGATGAGTATAAAATGCGATCAACCTAAGAAAGGAAAGTGCAAAGAGAAGGAGGGTATACAAAAAAAAAGGTAGATGACTATAAACTTGGAACCTGGAAGATGTGAAATAACCAATACCTTGATCAATCCTGTCTTCTTGTCAAGTTCATATTTAACTTTGCTACCTTTGGTTATCTCAACCACCTGCGATATAATTATTATATCAAACAATTGTTGGTTGATCTAACCAGTTTGTTGAAACTATGTTCTGCATTTGTATTGTTCAAATTCTATAAGAAAAGGTTGGAAGCGAAACATACAACGTTGAAAACACTAGGTGCTCCAGGTCCTGCAAAAGATCAATTTTGCATCCTGAGTATTTACTATCCACAAACAAACTAAAGAAAAAGCAGAACAGCATGATGATTTGGTGCGAAGAAGGTACCAAGCTCAAGATCATGCCAAGGATGTGCAGCAACAGTTCTTCTTGACAAAGATGAAAGGATCCTCTCATTCAATTTTGGTGTTGCACGTTTTTCCTCGCCTTCATTTCCGTTAGTTTCTTCACTCATCTGCAGCCAGAAGAGAACTTTTCAATGATTCTTGGTTGATGATGGTCGTTGGACTCGCAATAATAAATTTCGCAAAGCTCAAGTCGTGACTGTAAAATCCCTCGGGACAAAACGTAGACATAATACTAAAATATAATGCATTGGTAACAGCTCAGGTCTATAGTCATGTAATGTTGAAACATCAGATAGCTTAGAGACATTTCCTGCAAATTTAAGGTCGTCAAAGTCTCATTTCATGGAATCTACCTAGAATACACAAAAACATAGCAATTTGTTAACTGGAAGTAAAAGGCCAACAATTAGCATTGTGCAGAAAATCTATGTACCAAGACGGTGTCAACACCAAACGACTGAGACTGCAAGATGCGTCTTTGCCTGGAAACCGGCGTATCCCATTTCCAGGCTCTGTACGTTCGCATGTTTAAACCAATAAAAGAAGAAGAGCTTTTACTCCTCCGCATCTAAGCTAAATCGTACCAAAGTTCCAAACTTTCAAAGATTACTAACACAAGATGTAGAATCCGATGGTTGATGTGTCATGCACCAAAATCCCAGAGACATGAATGAGCTTAGTTGCAATATTAAGTGTGACCTCCCCAACCCAAAGACATAACAACAAAGACTTCCACTGAAAACCCGAAAGAAAAAGGAGAAACTTACCTTGATTGGTTAAGAAGGAACACAGATATTGAGCAAGGGAACGAATGGGGCAGTGATCCTATCCCTGCGCACAAGTGTCCATATATACGTGTTGGGAAGTTAGATACGTGCCATTTTTGTTTTGCAGATGAGAAGCAAATAGCAAGAAGAGGTGATCAAATCACGGAGATACTGCCTCGTGTCTGATGTGGAGTAAAGGTAGTTGGATCTATTCAGACTTTGGCCAGTCTCTTTCCTCTTCCTTTAAATGCTATAAAGCCAATCATACAATGCCTCCTTTACTACGTATATGCCGAATCTTGCGAGTTATTTCATACTTTTTTTTTTTTTCTTAACAGTTATTTTAGGAAAGTTCCAACTATGAGATGACATCTTTAAATTATCCACACCCAAACTAATGTCACACTCTTTATAGTTTATCAGACATCACTATTTAATAACACAAAATCTTATTATTAATATTCATTAATCACTGGCCATACATTTTTTTAAACAAAAAATATTTAATTTAATGTAGAACAAGCTTTTCTAGTACTTATGAGATTATAAATTCAAGTTGCAATAAGAATGATTGTAATTTATTTAAAATTTTGTAGAGGAAGATTATTAAAAAATAGAAATACACTAAAACATACACATTGTATTTAGATTAAGTTTATTTTTAATTTTAATAAGTTAATTAGTCGAGCAATTTATTTCAAATACGTAATTTACATATTATATATATCATTTAAAAATAATAAATATAAATTTATTGTCATAAAAAAAGAGAGTCAGACACATGCATCCTTTCTCTTCTAGTAAATAAAGACTAGTTAAGCTTTATATTAGATATTATTAAATTTGACAATATCTAAACGATCATATTGAATTTTAGATTAAATTTAAATCAATCCTCTAAATTTGAAAATCGGTTTAAAGTTTAAATATATATTAAAATCCAAATTCAGTTAAATTAGACTTTACCTGATAGAGCCCAAACCTTTTCATCAAGTGTAGGCATTACAAAGAGAATAATCTGTAGGTTAGAAACTTCGTCCTTTCACAATATTAACAGGTCTACTCAGACGAGAAATGAAAGGAGACCGAGTTACCTTTGCAACATATCAAAAGCCAATTTAATTCAATTTTCTTGATAAAAAATAAAAGAAATTTAGAAGAAAGCTGATAACCCTGATCTCAATCTGCCATGAGAGTGTATTGATACATAATATTTGTCACTGACATACAGTGACCAAGAAATTCAATGAGGGTGGTCTGGAGATGTTTAAACTCGAAACGCATTGTAGATTGCCATTTTTTAGAACCAGAACCAAAAAATAAATAAATTCAAGGGACATTTATAGCATCAGGAGACACTGACATCATCTAAAGAAGGCTTGAATTCGAGAGTGCCTCTTCAAATGCAGGGCCTTTCTTGTTGTTTCCATCAATGCTATCTTCTGTAATGCCAATCTTTCCAGCACCACCAAGGTCAATTTATCCCAAAGGCATAGTTTCAAACAAATACCAATTTCATAAGAACCTTTCAATTTACCAAGCAGTAACTCAAATAAAAGAGTGCCACAAAAACAAGTGCAAAAAGCTACCAAATCCCTAGGAAGTAAAGGGGAGAGAAGGGGGGTTTACCAGGGGCCACATAATAATTAATGGTTTTAATCTCAAGTCTATTCAAGGTAGTTGTTACAAGGCAGTTCATGGGATCTAGAGAGTAAATAAGTCAAGTATAGACATATAATACACACAGTTTTTGCGACAGTCTCGCTGCCAGTACTCTAAAATCAAACAGGAATTTAGGATAGATAATGGGTAGACTCAGAAGTTACATGCCTCAGCAAGGATTTCCTTGTTGAAGTATGCAACTTTAAATGGGTCATGTCATGTCGAGGCTTCCCCTTCCAAGCGTATTCTCTTGGGTCCTTTCTCCTCGCCTTGACCGCAGGTTGTCATCACCTTGTTTTCTTTGGCCTCCACTGAACATCTCTTGTAAGGTTTAAATCCTGTTCTACGTGCCTTGAGCTTCCCATGTCCAAGTCCAATTGTCAGAAGTCCCTGCTCCTCGTTACTTTCACATCTAGATGATGCGATATTTTTCTCAACTTCTTGTTGGCCAGAGGAGGGTACCCGGGTCTTACTGCTAATATCTAACAGTAATGCACCCCCATCTTTCAGACTGGTGATTTCCTTTTCATCATTGTCCTGATAGCCCATACTCTTTATATCATGCGGTGGCGAAAAGCTTTGAGGCAATACTTCTCTGGAGAACAAAGCTTGAAAAGCCAGCCGCCCCTGACAAATATGCATCATCGTGATAATAAGGCTCTATTTTTTTAGCATAATACAAAGTGGTTAAAACAACCTCACAGATAAAATTATCTTAATACCTCTTCAGAAACCTCCTTCCAGGAATCACTTACGCTGCTGCCGCTTCTACTTCGACGGCCAATAGACTCGGCAGCTGGATGATTTGGATCTGCTTCCTTAAGCTCTTCCTTGCCTTTCTCATGCTGCTCTAATGCATCTGTTTCCACTTCACTGCTAGAAGGTGTGTTTGAACCACATGAAGAACGGTCAACCTGTTTTCTGTTTTTTGTTTTGCTCGAATCACGGATCTCTTGTGCTATTGCAGTATTCTCATGGTCAGCACCTTTTGACCCAACTTTAATTACCTTGGAAGCTCCACTCTCTTCAGAATCTGACGACGAGCTTCCTGGTGATTTAGAAGCCAAGTTTTGAGCTTGCAAAGCCTCAGAATGTTGTGGTTCCAGTTGATCTTGCGATGGAGGATTATCAGCAACTGTCTCCCCTTTTTCTATCCTAGTGGCAGGGACTTGACCAGTACTCATTGGTAGAACTGCAGTTGCAGATCCTGGAGGGCAAGTCAACGAGGCATGAAGAGGAGCACATAAGGGAAGTAGTCCATGGGCTGCCCACCATGCAGTTGCAGCTGCCACAGTAGCAGCTGCAATAGCTGCCATATTAGGAGTAGGATTTAGTGGTCTTGATGGAAGACCTCCTTGGCCACATGTGGGAGAATCTGCAGAGCTTTCTATATTTGCATATGGCCAAAATGTTGCTGCAAAGCTAGCTGCAGCATGGGCAGCAGGGTTTTGTAGCAGAGTAGAGACTATAAGACTTGAGAATGTGGAGGAGATGTGGAGAAATGATCTGTAGTCATCTTGATTATCTGGACTTGATGTAAAGGGAGGAGGAAAGGTAGGGAATGGTTGATGCATACAAGAGTCTGGCATGTTACTTCGACTTTCTGTAGTTGCGGATGCAGCAGGATGCAAGTATATATTAGGATGAGTATGACTTTCACCCACCGGCTGGAATACAGAGTCCTGGAATGTCATTTCTGAGACTGGAGCTTGCATACAAGGTCCGAAGTGATTGTCAACGTGATTATCGACGACATGCACAGGGACATGCCTTGGATAGTTCTGCACGACCTGATTCTCATCTGTAGGCAATGCACTGATTAAGTCATGTGGTCCCTTCCCCTGAGCCAGTTTATCATGCAAGGGGCAAGAGCTCCCAAACTTTAAAGCTTCAACAGTCGCATTTTCCTGCACGGTCCTTTTGGTGTCAGGCTTATCCAACTTCCTATTGCCTTCATCCTCAATGGTGACATAGGATTCATCCATTGCATTCTCATTCACCATTGAATTCATCTTCTTTAGTGAAGGTATAAACTCCCTGAAACATGAATTTCTTGATGCCTCTGTTTCTGGACAATTCTTGTTCACTGAAGACATAGAAGAATGGTGAGTTTCTTGGCCATGCGTAAAGACTTCTGAGCAATTCTCAATCTGGTTCTGTTTGAGATTTGTTTGCTTCTCATCTCCATCACTTTTCTGAATAATTTACAGAAAGATAGATGATAATGGAAGTACTCAGATATTTCAATGAATAAAATGGAATAAAATGGCACAAGAACACTTTCACCTCAGGTTGTGGTTCTTTTTCTAAGTCCAGCACTTGTTTACCATGCTGAAGGGCAACTGAATTAAAAAATTTCCCATCTTTTCCCCCTAAATGTGTTGCAGTAGGACTGGAACCTGTCTTCCGAGGATAAGGATTATTCGGTTTCCTTTTCGGCCGTGGAGGTGGGATGTCTATATCAAGAGTTTGTCCTACTGGAATGCCTTTAGCAGTAGCCTCCTTTTCCAACTGGAAAATGGAATATTTCTTAGTAATGACGGCCAAAAGACACAACATTTTTGCACATCAATGTCATGACTGAAAAAGTCAGGGCAGATGTAGAAATAATAATGTTAAACATCTCCCAAAACAATGATCATATCAATTCATTAAACATTGGCTGAAATTACTTTAACAAGACTACAATGCCTATCTATGAAAGAATTCAAATTCTTAGTAACTGTATTTGTTGAGGAAAAAATATGTTGCATATGACAAAGCTTACTTCATTCTTACCCATTTTCCTTTGTCCTATGTAAAATCTAGCATCTTCTCCATTCCTTTGAGGTCAATATTGATATTTTTTCAAATTCTAAAAGTTGAGTGGTGTACAACCTTTTAATTTTTACGTCGTCAGTACGAGGCAAGAGAAAGCGCAACAAATGAAACCCACCGCCATCACCACCCCAGCGAATCAGTTTCAGTCCATCAGGTTTTTGTGTGAGGGGTCGATTCCGTATTGGATATTATCAAAGAACTTAAAATTTTTAGGTTAAATGGTTTCTTAACAGTTCAAATTTGCTGAAGGCTGGAGTTAATTGACATTTCTAATAACACCTTCAAATGCTCCTTAAATTAAAAAAGGGGGCTGGTCTGGCGAAGCAGTCATCTTGACTCCTAGACCAAACCAGCCCCCATTTTGCTTCAAAGCATAAAAATAAATGTTACAGCTAAGTAGCATGAGACTGACACGGAAAGAAAGATAAAAATGAAATCCCAGTAAATTCAGAATCTTTGCATATTCAACAGGAGAATAGACCAACCCCTCCCTTCACTTCTTGATTGGAAACCAAATATAAATAAACTGTCATCTAGAGATATAAAGTTTGCTAACATTTTAAGTATAGTAGTGCCTATACTAAGTTTGGCAGCATGGCAAACCTGTGATCACTCTAAGCCCCCTCATCATAATTCTTCACTGATTCTAATTAGAAAAATAAGGTACTATGTCTTTAGAAGAGTTGAAAAGTTGAAGGCCCACAAGCACATGGTACAAGATGCCACTAATATGGGGGCAATTATAAATGAGATACAAGAATTTACGAAGTGCCTGGGTCTAAACCAGTAAACAAGTTAAGGACACTTAGGGAGAAAATAAATTTACTATGACAACAGATTTCAGGATAATTTGGTCCAATGTCAAGAAATTTATAACCGAATCTTATGCAGTTACTAATTAAAACAGTATAGGATCTAAGGAAAAAGAAAGTAAAACAGTACACAGTTTCAGAAACCAAAGATAAGGAGAAACATGCTTGCAGTAACTTGCTAACTTCTTTTTCCTCCATATGCTAACTTAAATCTTCAAAGTTACTGGCCTTTTCACTTGTGGGAATTGCAGAAAACAAGTAATATGAAACAGAAACTACCAAAACCTGAACTTCAATTCCATGGAAGCTGGTAGTGAAGCCCTTTTAAATGTGAAGAATATCTGACAAAAGACAAGTTCAATCTTTAACCAAAAGCTAAAAATGAATTCTTTCTTTGTGGACCTTCTCTACTATACTAAGTCCTAGATACCAACAATTCAGATAGAAAATTGAACAACTTCAAAACATACACAAAAGACCAGCTCACCTGCATATATCATATAAGCATAAGTTAAATTAGTAAAACTGCTTACATCACTCAGTACAACTTCTTTTTAAAGTTCAAAATCCATTGATTTACATATATCTATATATATAATTGTTTGTACAAAAGGACATGGATTGATCCCTTTATCACATAGCATAGCAAGACTTAAAATCAGCCTTATCCATGTGATCATAACAAAACTTCCACTCAAGTTTCACAAGCTTTGTTAACACTTATTTTTAAGCGTTTCCTTGGCATTCATAAATATGACAGTTTAATTGAAAAAAAGGGCCAGGGAGAAATACAGCAAAGCTAATTTTTTGGACTATTTACAATAGCAGTATAAACAAATTTGAGAAACTTCCAACTCGAAACTCTCTACAAAAGACTTCCTCAGAAAACTCACGTCTCTTGATAGAGATTTATGTATAAATCTTACAAGATGTGTTAGATAAGATGCTTTTATGTAGACGTACAATAATTTGGGGATAACGCAAAGTTACCACCATGTTTTTCACTAACTTAGTAGAGTTACCACCTTTTAAATTATACCTCAATTAAGTTCATGGAAACATGTATTGAATGAAGCTTTATCCACTTCTCCACATCACCAACCTCACTTTCCATGTTTTGAGGAAGTGCTTCACTTTTCATACTCGCTTCCTTTATATTTATGACATGATATCGACTTTTGATAAAATCAAGCACAGTGAGTCTTTCTTAAGCCTTCTTGAGCCATCTTGAGCCAACTTGATGTCTGGTCCATCCAAGCACACATATTATATGGTATCATCATCCCATAACTAAGTTTACCAATATTCTGAGCCAAGTTTAAGAAAATCACCTAATTTTGTGTGGCAAAAGGATCCTTCATCGAATTTAAGTGCTTTTGAGCACATTCAAACTTGATGCAACTTTCTTGTACCTATCATCACAAATTCCACCTATGATGCACGCCTATTATCGAAAATTTAAGTTTAACTCCTACCCATGTCAAGAGCACTAGTCCATTCTAGTCGTGCTTCACTAATGCATATCATAAGTCCATCATGCTCGTTGTAACTTTGCATTCACTAATAATGAATGATCGTCCATCGAATGTGCAAGTTATTTCATTGGACGAGCACTTCCAGCCAATTGCACATGATAAATCTTGTCTACTCTTAGGATTACTTAGGTAATTGCATAATAGCATTGCCCATCACTTGTGAAATCATAAGTCTAAAGATGAGAATCCTTCAAGCATCGCTCGTTTGTCTCACCAACTTATGAGACTCTTGTCTTATTCCTTCTATGACATACCTTCCTCTTGCCAATGTACCAAATGCACCAATCATTTAACACACTATCACTTGGAACTCTTAGGGATCTAATTGTACATTTATTGCTCCAGGTCAAGTAAATGCCCTAGATCTACATTACGCTCCTTAGTAATTAACCACATTTTCAAATCATTTAATAGAATCTAAATCTTCAAATCGTTAATAGGTGATGAACAATTTGTCATTTAAATACCATAAATTCCTAGTGGCCAACAAAAGGTTATATTTTCTATATTCCATCAATATTACTTAGTCTTGGCACCAAACTATGGATCTCCTGCTATCCCTCACACAATGACATCCATTGAACATGATTCAATTCATTCTTGTTAAGTTTCACTTTATCCTATTGGAGTCATAACCTAATCCTTTCCCCAAAAAAACCAGTTAACCAGCGCCCGCCTTAAAATGAAAAAAAGAATGGTTTTTAATTTCATCTTATCGATGATTTTCTACAGGAAGGATGGCATAGCTTGCCATGCCATGACCAGTTCACAGTTGATTCTCGAAAAGGAAAAGAAAAGAGTAGTAATCTCCTGTTCCTGGTACAGCCATACATCTTCCAATGCCCATTCTAATCTTGTCTAACTTTGCTAACACCCCCTTTTCAACCTGCATATTCTTTTTTCTGGATACACGTCTTCTATTCCATAAATGACTACTCATTTTCCCTACCTATTATGAAATACCACTCTTTTTCTCTCAATAATCAAAGGGTCTTAATTTACAATGACGCACATAAACAACAAATCATAATCCGAAACCAAACATGAAAGCACAAGTAAAGTTCACTAGAAAATAAAATTAGAGATCAATAAGTTAACTCAGTTGCAGACTTGAAGGACAAAAACCGTTTCAGACATCAGAAAACAGAACGAGTTAATTACAATCAATATACAGTTATGCAAAATAGTAATAACTAACCTTGGAAAAAAACTTCTGTGCATGACTTCTGATCTGTACAGCAGTCTTTGTACCTATATGCTCTGGAAGGCAACGTAAAAAGAAGGAAAAAGCAAGAAGTGGACAAAAATCTCCAAGAGTGAGTTACCTCATAATCTAAGACAATCCAAATAAGATTATCCAGATTATTCCTCTAAATAATTTCCGCAATTAGTAAAACAGATCACCCTGCAAAAACAACGGTGCTAGCCTGAAAAAGATTTAAGTAAGATATATGCAAACTATTACCTTCTATGCGCTGCCAAGCTCGTCCGTAGAGCTTCAAGGCATCCAAGAACCTATTATGCTCCTCCTCAGTCCATCGTTCACGTTGCTTGGTTATTGTGTAGGGTTTTCTTGTCTATAATTAACACCACAGCACAATTCAGATACATAAAACACTTTTTTTTAATCACTGCAATCCAAGAAAAAAAGTGGGGTTATGCGAAAGTAAAGAAAATAAATATCTCCCTTAACAATATACCTTAATAACCAACTCTTCTCCAGAGGAGTAAGTGTCCATTACCGGACCTTGGCAGCTATCGCTGCTTCAAATCCTCTCTAACGAGCAATGGATAAAACAGAAATCTCCTTTCATTCCTTGCAACATCGATAACTATAACGAAAGCCGTTGTTTTTGAACTCCAAATGACCCAATAAACAAATATTACTGCAACACACAAAAAACCAACAGCAATCGATAGAGATCCGTCCCTGTTTAATTCACATATACTGTACTGTACACATGTACATGTATATGAATGAACTAAAAATCTGTAAAAATTAAAGAAAAAATAATTGTTCAAGAAATTCTAAGATTCCACCAGAAGACGACGAGAGACACAGGATTCTCCGTAAGAACTAAATGTAAATTCCTTTATTCAGAATCCTCACCAAAACGAACGCGTAGATGCCAAATCCTTTACAAAAGTGAAAGAAGCAAAAAAAAAAAAAAACACGGAAAAAGGAAAAAGGAACATGAATTAGTAATCAACAGGCGCCAGTACTGCACAGTATATATCAACTTCAGCAGTACGTTATCAATTTCAAATCGCTCGACTATTTCTAGACAACAAAACAGAGCTGAGAAGCCCTAGAAAAGAGAGAAAAAAGAGTACCTTCGAAGAAAGCCATAGTGAACTAAAACAGTAGAAGGACGTGGAGAATCACCGAGGACAGAGTTCACCGGAGAGTCACCGGAGAACTCATAGGTTTCGGCCAATGGTGGATCGGAATCTTCATGAACAAGTCAATCACAAACGGGAAAAAGAGAACACATGAATGAGGAGAGAAAGGGAAAATAAGTAAAGAAGCAGTAGAAGAGCTTCGGTTAGACCTAAAACACCAGAAACTACAGTCCGGAGAAATCTCAGCCACTATAATTTTCTGTGGATTTATATTTTGTTTTCAGGGACAAAAAATTGAAGGATTATATTTGAGGCTGGTATTCTAGAGAGAGTGAAAGGGCTGAGATGGTGCAATGTGGCGGATAATTAGTGGCTGATTGAGCCGAAGCCCACCCTCGTGCACTTTTTCTATTTTTCCTCTTTCCCCAATTGCCCTCCCCACACATCTTCAAATATCAGCCACAAAATCACAGGCACCGTGAAGTCCGTAAAAGCGCGTCCAGGTGTGCCTCCCCGTGGGCCCCATCATGACGTGGCTTTTTCTGAATCACCCGTTCTTTTTTCTCCGGTGACCCTGGTACGGTACTTGTGAAAAGCGGACCTTATTTTGCCAGCGTGGAATGCTAACCGCTACGTGGCGGTAATTTAAGAATGGTGATGAAATTGTACGGACAGTGAAGTTCGCGGGCATCGTCAACCCTCGCTTGGTGCAGGGTACGTGAGGATATAACGGTGCATGATCCCCGGGAGCCAGCGTTTACTGGTGGTGATGATTGGAATTGGTCAGTTGGAGGTCAACGTCAGATACTGAAAAGTCTTTATACATTCAAAATGTGTGAGTGCTACGCGCTTTTGAGGGCAAGACCGTCCATCTGTCTGATGTTGATTTGTTACAGAAATGGGCCAGGTGGTTGAGACATGCAATTAATAAGGGATGCCGTTTTTTGATGTTTTGGAGACATTACACTCTCTACAAGTCTGTGTCCACGTAGCTATTGGGCTATAGTCTTATAGCTTCTTGGTCCCTAGTTAAGAAAGCCTACTTAGACTCCTTTTAATTGATACGGGCTGTAGTTTGGGCTCGATGCAATGGTGTCCATAACTGAAAAGGGAGATTTTTTTGGGTGCTTCTGAACTTAGACCTGCAAATCATGCAAGGATAAAAGAACAAAATGAATTTAAAGTGAAATGATTAGGAACGAAAAAAATAGTTAGACCGATCTGTTCAAAATTAACAAATCAAAATTAAAATATTCAAATGCTTAACAGCTAGTATTATAAAGTTCAATCACTTTGAGGCCTCCTGTGTGAGCCATATTCCCTCGAATTATATCCGACCCACATCTGATCGAAGATTTTAACATTTTCATGTCGAACTGGGATGATTGTTCCATCCCTCTCATTGATCATGGACCTAACCGGTCCAACGTTATTTAAGGACATTGACCAAAGCCTCTCAAGGTTATGGTTTCTTCCAGGTGTCCATCTATATGCTGCTTCACTCCGAAAGGTTGAAGATTCACTTCGATGATCCTATGAAACCAGTGGGACTTCTCTCTAGCTTCAATGCTCAAACAAAACCAGTATCCAGCTGGAGGGATTACGTTAAGGCAACATTGATGTATAAACGACGCAATCCAATTGAACTTGGAGAATGAAAGCAAAGGCTGTTAGCAGGTTTAGTTGAATGAATATAAAATATTGAAAGTTTAAGGACAAACCAAGAGAACACTACAATAGGTAATAAAGCCGAGCACCATAATCATTGATAAGGGTGTCACCAGCCATACACGCGTAAGGACTAACACAAAGTGAAGGACTCAACTTCGTATTTGTGAAGAAATAAGTCTGAACTTTTATTTCTGAATCATACACACAAAAATACACCTTATAATTCCTATATATGGTAGAAAACTCCTAATCTTATTAGGAAACAACCTAGACAATATAGAATCATACTGAATATCATAAAGAAAACTCCTAATATTACTAGGAAACAACCTAGACTATATGAAATCATACCAAAAATTTGAAAGAATAAGGAAACTAATTTTGGAAAGGCAAAAATGTGTCATATGCACTGTTTCTAGCTGTCAGACTTGGCATCCAAGTAAACGACTAAAACTAATTGTAGAAATTTCCAAAAATTACGAAAATTCATAGAAGACTAATTTACATCACTACAAGAAAAATGACGTTTACCGACGGAATATACCGTCGGTAAAACTAATTTTTCCATCGGAAATTATAAATACCGACGGAATGCGACGAGAGAAGGAACCGTCGTTAACAAGGCTGTCGCTATTACTTAACGACGGAAATATATCCGTCGGTGTTTTATCAACGGTCCACCGACGGAGTATAATCCGTTGTTATTATGTATCGACGGAAAGTTGTAAAAGTTTCCGTCGGTAGATTGGAAAAATCACCGACGGTAAGGGTGACGTCGGCAAATGAGAATCAGTTGTTTGTACCGACGGTATGATATCTTCTGTCGGTAAAACCATTCATTTACCGACGGTTTTGACTAAACCGTTGGTGATACGTGTAATTAAACTACACCTACTTCATCATGTTTTGATAAATGCATATTTTCAATAGTTCAGTTACCTGTGCATATTAACTTAATTTGTATATTTGTATATATTTGTGTAATCAGAAAATTAGATGATAAGTATAGAGTGAAAAGAATGTAAATTATTTCAAATTGGTAATGAACACATTAAAGTGTACATAAATTCTTATGTTTGTAATTGAAACATAATGAGTTCGATTATCTAAGGTTGTGCTAATCGCGGCTGATCCTCTGTAGAACTTCCCTTCTTCTGTTCCAACGACTGTCTGAGCTGAGCCATCTGCTCTATCTGTTCCCTCATCTTTTCCATAAGCTCCATCTGCTCTCTCATCCGTTGATCTTGCTCTCTCATCCGTTGTTCCTCCCGCTCTGTCCGGTCCTCTTCCAAATGAGTTATCTTATCCATTAATGTTTGAAGGGTGAATAAGCACTTTTTTCACCACAAAAGCTTTTTTTAAGAAAATAAATTTTTAGCTGTAAAATGAAAATGCATTTTTTAAATAGATATAGCTTTTTTGGCAGCTAAAATATAGCTTTTTAAGAAGCTCAAATTTGGAACTTCTCAAAAAAGTACTTTTTCAGGTAGATTTTTCATTTCAGTTAATAAGCCTATTTTTAATCCCTTTTGTACTTATGTTTTACACATAATTCTCACAATACCCACAAACATATCTTCACGTTTATTTTGAAATTTATATAATATTATCTGACTTTTTATATATTTTAATATTTATTTTGTATATTAGTTTTACTTATGTTATAATCTATATAAAAGATTTGGTTAGATATATTTTCATTTATGTTTCATATGGTTTAAAATTATATAATAATTAATATATTGTGCTTTGCATATTGTTTAATATATTTTAAATAATATTTATATTCATAAATAATTTTATTACAAAATAAAATATAGTTAAAATTAAAAGTATTTTTTATTTTTATGTTGTTAAACAGTCTATTGTATGAAACTCTTTTAAAAAAATCTTTTTTTCAAATGAGAGCCAAATAGTCTAACTGACTTCTTAGAAAAGCTCTTCTTAAAAAAAAACTCTACTTACAAAAATTTTATTGATAAAAGCTCTACTGATATAAATACATCCGAATAAACACTTAATCGCTAATGTTCTAATATGAACTACTTAAAGAATTGTATAAATTGTCGTTAATGATTAAATATAAGATAAAAGTAGTAACAGTAAAAGAGATCTGAATAACTCGAAAAATTAAAAACAAGACACAGTAAAAGAAAGATTTGATGAAGTATACAAATACTTCCAAGTGCAAAGTGCAAATATATTGGAGATTTAGACGAAAGTATATTATACGTTCGAGAGGAAGAAAAGCTCTACTACATCGGGACTTACAAGAAATTAAGAATCAACGGACAATATTCTGTCTCATGTCCAAAACAAAACAAAACAAAGAGAGAGAGAGAGAGAGATTTGACTTAGCATCCCTTTTACCTGCCTTTCTCCTTTTCTCGATATGCATGATCTATCTGAATCTTAAATGATCTATCTGAATCCTTTTAAGTTGGAGAAAGTTCTATTACGGTGGACGAGATTTTTAATCTTATTTCTTGACTTCATACATCTTTGTTTAATGAGTATTGACGACTTTGGTGACAATATAATTAATTAGGTTAAATCTAGTCAATACGATTAGTTAATTTATTGGTTTGTTATACAATTCAGTATGCGGTCTTTCAATATAATTGCCGAATAGACATAAGAATATATTAGTTTTCGTCTATTCTTGTGCTTTATATAAAATATATGTTTAATTAAACTTAACTTTTATTATATCTTGAATCTGTTATATGAGAATTACTTCATATATATACCTCTACACGTTCAAGATTTTTATTTCTTAAAATTATTAGTCAAAAGCACTTATTTCATAAAGTGAATTTATAATTAAAATTATTAATTAACGTTCTTACAATTTATAGATAAATCGATAGGGGGTTGTGAGGTGTGACAATGACGCATAATTTGGCTCCCTTCCTCGCAGTTATGAGTTGAAAGGACAACGCGTAACGTAGGCCAGCTCCGAGCGAGAGAAGTTATGGCAGAAACTGAATAGTCCGCTACAATATCTAAGTAAATCCTTGAAATCTGCTTGTTCTCGTTCACACCTAGGACCGATACTGACAAAGTTGCTGGTAAACCCTAGCTACAACCATATTATTCTACGTAATAACCAAATCCCTATATATATATATATATATATGATCTTATTCTTCAAACCTATGAGTAAATGCCAATTAACCACGATGGCTGGTGATGTTACGGCTTCAATTACCTACCACCGACTCCCTTAAAAGGGCGGCATGCATTGCATTTGAACTCTAAATTAATCTTATCCAGAACCCTACTAGATTTGTAGCATTAGAAAAGCAAGTGTGAAGATTTCTACAAGCGATCATGTTTAAGAAAGCAATCAAATTGATGAAAAAGCTAAAGGCAAAATTTTAGTGAACACGTCAAAATGTGTTGTGATACACGTTGCAGCCAATGCAAACTAAGTTGACTTGATACGGTGAATACAAAAGATTAAGTAGTCGTTAAGAAGACAAATTACATTATGTGGCTTATAATGCAAGCTTGTTTCTCTGCTTTTCTCAGAAGTGGGGGAGGGTGGTGGGGGAGGGAGAGATTGCTGGTGATCGATCTTTGAAATAGATCTGATGAGATTAATTAACCGGCCTAGCTAATTGCCTAAGATTATTGGCCTAATTAACTAGACTCTGTTATATGTCATATGTTCACTGCTTCAGATGTATATATATGTTGGAAATTATTCACCCTACGTATCTAGAATCCTTGAATTTTGGGGACTCTCACGAATAATTACCACTCCTGCAGCGATGACGTGCTTCCTATCATCAACCGGTTTTATTGTGGATGCTTCATCAGTATATTGTAAGCAACATAAGTATAATTGAAGAAACTGTTTTAAAAATAAGGATACAGTATAATTTCATTGGCTTAAATGATGAGGGCATAAAACACAGTAATTTTTTTTATACGTTACGTGCTTTTAAGCATGAAACACAGAGCTGTGTAGCAGCGCTAAACGCAATGACAGTGACAGACAGGTGCGAAATATATTTTTGAGTGACTCATTAACTCGAATCATATATATAGCTTACTGAGTGTGGTCTGGTGAAAGGTTAATTCACTTTAGTAGAGTTTAGACATTGGTACATTCCTTTCCACTTTCTATCAGACAAAATAAATGCTTAAACGTCACTTACGAGGTGGCTTAGGTGGTGCTATTGATTAAATCTCTGTTGGACTTTAGCACAATATGTTGAGTGGTACAAATCAAAACAATAAACAGTTGGGTTTATGTGTACATATTAGGATTTCAATTATGATAGGCATATAGTAATCTGACCAGTGCTATCATATTTAAATTTACTTGTTACCAAATTTGCATCGCTCGACAAGTAAATAACTAAATTTCTATTTTTATAAGAAGTAATTTTTTAATAAAGAACCGTACGCTAAAATTTCTAACGTCGAAGTATGTTTTTGGCTCTAATAGGCGAAAAGGACGTTGAGAGGCAGGCTAGTTCACATGCAAGGGTTTTGTCATTTTATAAATTCGTGAAGTTGTATGTCTGCCAGAAGTGTCAACAAAAAACAAAAATGAAATGACATACAAGTGTAAGATGTAACTCCTGGTGTGATCTTTGTTTCAAGTGCAAGCCCACGGTACAGCTCTAGTCAAATACAGGAGGAATAGATGGTTGCTTTCTATTCTGTTTTTGTTTTTCTGTTTTAGTTTTTATTTTATTTCTATTAAATAACATTTATTTTATCTCATATATAATATTTATTTATAAATTATGAGAAAAATGAAATATTTTATTAAAATAAATAATTTAATAATTAATTTTTACTTATAAATCAATATTTATATATTTTCAATTATTAAAGCAAATTTTATTTAAAACTTTATATATTTTGAATATTATTTTAAGTTTAAGTTACTTACATTAATAATTATTAAATTAAAATTATTTTATTTTTAAAAATTAATTTAAATTATTTAATTAAATCATTCATAATTCATATTAATAATTAATATTAAATAATTAAGTAATATATATTTAGTTGATAATAAACTATATTATTAAAAAACATCAACAGAAAACAAAAATCATTTTCCAAACAAAAAACTCAAACAAACAAGTCTTTTTTATGAATTTGAAACTAAAAAAAAAATCAAAAACGTAAATAGAAACAAATAGACCCTAGTATTACTAATACTTATCAGCTTTTTATTATCTAGTCTAATAAATTATGGTGCTTATGATTAATCAAATTCAAAATTAAAACTAAAATAAATTAACACAATTGACTAACTGGAATGAAGATTAAACTAAGAAATATTCAAAGAAGATAGTGGTACTTAGACTTTGGGAGGATAGTGGTACTTAGACTTCAAATCCTCCCTAAGACTTCTCATGTAATTGTGATCTTACAATTGAATTTAATTTATAATTTATTGATCTTAGTATAGAAGATTTATGTTTATCTCAAGGTTTGTATTCAACTCATTTTAGTTATTCTATATCAATTTATATATTGGATTTCTCAATCTCAATCACATAAAATCATATATGGATCAATATGCCAACAATATTAATTCAAGAATAATTAAGAATATAATTGAATATCAATGAAACTAAACAATAAATTAAATTAAAACAAAATCACTACAAGTCTATCAAAGGAGTTCATCTAATACAAGTACCAACAAAGGCTTAGCTCCTAATCGTAGAAGGCATAACATTAAAACTCAAAAACTAAAAAAAAATCAACACAAACATGATGAAACCCTTTAAATCTTCATGAAATCTATTTTAAATTGATGGAAATCCACTCCAAATGTGTTTCCTTGCTTGTTCTTCGTTTTTTCTATCATCCTAAGCCATCAATTTATGTTTTCATAAGCTTTCCTTTAGCTTCTCTCTAGCCTCTCTCTTTTCTCTTAGTCTTTTTACCTTTTATAAGTCAAAAATTAGAGTTTTTAGGGTGGACACGATCACCCATACAACCATGTGCATGGCTGTGTCCCTCAATCTCACTTTAATTCTTCAAAAATTGCACAAAAATATGGTTCCAAAATGCTATACAATTTAAGACATGACCATTTCCTCCTCCACATGGTCATGTCCCTCAAGGACAACTTCAATCCTTCAATTTTATTCCTTAGTTTTGTCTGATTTATGCTCCTTTCGACCCATGAAGGTAATTAAGACCTAAAAATATAATAAGAATAAATTAAGTACCATAAAAAATAAAAAAAAAATCTAAAATAAACAAACAAAATGAACTAAACATGGAATTAGAAATATAGAGTATTAAGCATTTAATAAACTCCCCCACACTTAAGCATTTGCTTATCCTCAGGCAAATCAATTTCATTGCTTTCAATTTAATAAGAAGCAACTGTAAGAAAGCATTAAACAAATTGAAAACATTCATAAGGATTTTTTCTATTATTCATATAATTTCAAAGTTTAATGAATTGTTAAACACTTAGTTACTTGCATCAAGTTATAAATCAACCAAGTTCACTTCATAATTATTTAAATTTCAACTTAATTTCACACCATTCCACTTAATGCGTAAAATGAACATATATAAGAAAAATGCTAAAACCTTTAAATAATTTCATACCCCTTATTAAAAATGAAACACTAAATTTAAACAATATAAGAGCATTTAAAAGCTTGTTTGAAAAGTCACCAAGTCTTTTGATGCGAGACTAAGCACCTTGTCATGAATACCCTCAATTATTCAACTAGGTCACTATCTCAAATGGCTACTAGCACCACTATTTAACTTTGAACTTTTCATTGGTACAAAGAAAGTGGATGAAATTATTTATGCTCATTTATTAAAATAATGTTTTTATTTCTTATTATTTTTTATATGTGTGGGGCAATGAAAATGCTCCAAAGAATTCATATTTAATGTAATATACGTATAAATTATATGTAAAATATCATAATACAAATCAACTTGCCGTTCTCAAAATTAATAAACCAAATTGAAATCAACTTAATCATCAAAGCTCATAATTATTTGCCTAAATAAATCAAATCACAATTGCAAACAAACTTATAATGAATCATCTTGATCAACATCTTCTTTAAGAGAGTTCTCTAATTATTCATTACTAGGCCAACTATAACAAAATTGACAAGCTTGACTACTAAGTCTCTTCCCCAAACTTAAGTTGTACATTGTCCTTAATGTACAAAACATGCAAAAACAATGAAAAATATGAAAAATACTGGTACTCCTCTGATGGAAAAGGATTTCTGTGCTTATCCAATGTCATCAACATCTATACAGTGCTAATAAGATCTTCTATTCTCTAATGTAAGGGGTGATGTTGTCTTTGTTAACTTGTGGAACTCCATTAAATATGAAGTACAAAATTAGGACTATCAAAATAACTACTAATAAAAATCCTATAAACTACTCAATCAAAATTTTAAAAAAAACCTAATTATTGGGTTGCCTCCCAACCATAGCTTCTTTATGAGTCTTTTAGTTAGAGTTCTCAGTAAGTCCTTGTTCAACTTGGATCTATAATTAACATCTTCCACTCATTTTTTTTCACATAAGGGTTCAATAGCCTACAAATAAGCCATATGTTACGAGATAATAAGGACATAAGATATCAATGTAATAAAACCAAGTAAATCCACTGATGACCTTTATAGTAATACACTGTCAATATAACGAGGAATAATAAAACCCCATAGATCTTCAATTGACTTTAACAATTTTTTTGTGGGAAGTAAGAGCCCTTTATGCTTAAGGTGGCTATCAATAATTCCATGATAGCCTCTTTATTTTGATCCCCATCCTCTTTCTCATCTTTCTAACAATTTCCTCCTTTTCTTTAGGCTCTAGCTCCTCTTCATTCCATAATATGAAGTATTCCTATGCTTATCCAATGTCATCAACATCTATACAGTGCTAATAAGATCTTCTGTTCTCTAATGTAAGGGGTGATGTTATCTTTTTTAACTTGTGGAACTCCATTAAATATGAAGTACAAAATTAGGACTATCAAAATAAATAAACTACTAATAAAAATCCTATAAACTACTCAATCAAAATTAAAAAAAAAACCTAATTATTGGGTTGCCTCCCAACCATAGCTTCTTTATGAGTCTCTTAGTTAGAGTTCTCAGTAAGTCCTTGTTTAACTTGGATCTATAATTAACATCTTCCACTCATTTTTTTTCACATAAGGGTTCAATAGCCTACAAATAAGCCATATGTTACGAGATAATAAGGACATAAGATATCAATGTAATAAAACCAAGTAAATCCACTGATGACCTTTATAGTAATACACTGTCAATATAACGAGGAATAATAAAACCCCATAGATCTTCAATTGACTTTAACAATTTTTTTGTGGGAAGTAAGAGCCCTTTATGCTTAAGGTGGCTATCAATAATTCCATGATAGCCTCTTTATTTTGATCCCCGTCTTCATCTTCCTCTTTCTCATCTTTCTAACAATTTCCTCCTTTTCTTTAGGCTCTAGCTCCTCTTCATTCCATAATGTTATCATATTCTCTTAATAAAACAACTAGTTCTTTGATTTAAGAGGGAAACCTCATTTGAAGAAATAAATTTCAAAAGGATAGCTTTAATATGTTGATACTCTTCTTATTGCTACAATTATAGAAATCCTAAAGAAGCATAATTATTCCATGCAAAATTATAGTAATTTCTCCTCTTTAGATTACAAGTACTATTATACAGGGTATCTTAAGGCCAATTCTCCACGCAATTTGGATGCTTTCACATATATTCCGGTGCTTGACATTCATGATTGGGATGTTATCCCTACAAATATCACAACATATCATGGATATCGATTGAGCTTCGAGATACATGTCACCATGCCTCTAATTCCAAGCTTGTAAAGTTGCCATAAGCGATGACATACAATATTCCCCTTGAGAATATTGTCCTCTCCATCCTTCCATTATGTTTAGTGGATATAATGATGAATATTCAGATCCTAAAATAGGCCACATTTACAAGATCAAGAAAGAGAGCTATATATATATCCACTAAACATATATATATATATATAAAGAAAAGAAACAAAATCTACCTAAAAGAAAAAATTACTAGATTAATAAAAATATGTTTTTCCTAATATTACAATCTTTAGTAACAGCACTAAAAACTTGTTTATGTGATTTAATTTTAACTGCAACCATACAACGTAGTTGTAGCTAGTATTAATGAGTACAGGTCAATTAATGAGGACTAGAATTACTAATATTTACCATCTTTCTATTATGTAGTCTAACAAAATTATAATGCTTATAATTACTCAATTTCAAAATTAAAACAATAATATAAAATAAATTAATACAATTGGCTAACTAGAATGAATAATAAACTAGAGGGGAAATGTTTGCCATGATCCTTTGAAAGATAAAACTCTATGCCTTGATGAAGAAAGGTTGTTTAAAGTTTTCCTTTAATCTATGTTGTAATCTCTTAATCAACTAAGCTTTTCATATTATTTTAATGTTCACTAGATAGTATCTTGATTCTATCCTAATTTAGGTCTTGTTGACCCTTATTAAAGAATTAAGTGAACTGCTTTGTGTTCTACAACTTCATTCATTTATTGAATTCTTAACTTTAAAAAATTAAAGAAGACAATGGCACATAGACTTCAAATCCCCCTTAGGACTTCTCATGCATTTATGATTTCACTGCTCAATTTAATCTATAGTTTACTGGAGGGAGGGAATTCCTTAATTAATTTAATATCTTTATCAAAACTATTAACACCTAATCCTAGGGTGATTAATTGAAATATCTTTCTATTAAAAGCTCTAGAATTGCATTAATCGATTCATAAATTTTGCTATTAGGTTTGGTCCTAATCCAAAGAATTTATGTCAACCTATCTCTAGGTTTGCATACAACTCCTTTTAATTACACTAGAAATATTCATACATGGGATTTTTCAATCTTAATGGAGTGAAATCATACATAAATCAACATGCTTTCAATATTAAATCAAGAATAATTAAGAACACATAACTAAATCCCAATGAAACCAAATAATGAATTAAATTAAAATAAAATCACTATAAGGTCTACTCTAAGGTTCATCTAATCTAAGTACCAACAAAGGTTTAGTTCCTAATCATAGAAAACATATCATCAAAACTAATGGAAAACTATAAAATCAAAAGAAACATGATGAAATCCTATTTAATATTTATGAAATCTACTTTAGATTGATGCAAAATCCACTACGAATGTTTTTCCTTGCTTGTTCTTCATTCTTTTTACTATCCTAGGTTGTCAATTTATGCTTCCTTAAGTCTCCTTTGAGCCTCTCTCTTTTTCTCTTAGTTTTATACTTTTATAGCTTAAAAATTAGTATTTTTTAGAGTGGACATAGTCACTCATATGATCGTTTGTATAACTATGTCCTTTGATCTCACTTTAATTCTTTGAAAATCACATAGAAACATGGTTTCATAAAACTGCATGGTCTAGAACATGGTCTTGTGCTCCTCTACACGAATGTGTCCCTCAAGGACATCAACCCTCTAATTTTATTTCTCAATTCTATCTTATTTCTACTCCTTTTAAGCCTTGAAGGCAATTAAGAACTAAAATTATAATTAAAAAATTAAGTCAAAACTCAAATGAAATAAAAAAAATGCAATAGACATGGATTATAAATATGGTTTATTGGAATGATTGTACACTACATAGTATTCTTTGAATGAATTATTAATTCTTAAAAAAAAATGGTTTTTTAAGCATTTATCATCCTACTAGAAATTAGAGAAAAAAATTTAAAAAGTAAGAAAGTGGCTTACAAAATTTTTTCTTTCAAAAAGTAAAGTAATTCATTGCCCTATAAGGAACTAAGGTACTTTAAGGAAAATATATGAAGAAGCTAAGTATCCTTATTACAAGCTGGAAAATTGGTTTCTAATCAAGTAACCATCTTCTTCTTATATTAGTGTAAAGATTCTCTACTATTCTTCTTACTACCAGGTTAGTCTCCATTGTAGTATGACTTTTTGGTGGTGTCATACAAATTTATACCATTAATCATTTATTTTTAAAAATTAAAAGAAAGTAATAAAACCTCCAAAAATAGAAGTAAGGTTTTCAAAGCCAATACATTTGCCAAAAGTAGGTAGAAAATAATTGATCTTACAATAAAATCAAGATCTAACCAATGTTGGTGAGGGAGAATATCACAGGCATCAAAGTTGATTGCTAGAAAGCATTCCCAAAATTAGTTTTAACATCTGTATTAAAAGATATATAAGCATAGTTTCATTACATTTCATCTTGTTATATTCTTCTTAATTTTCAATCAGGATTAAAATATCCTATTTTGTAGCCATTTCATTGCTACAAAGGAGATGAACCTTGTCAGCTATGAGATACTCTCTATTCTAGCTTATTAGTTCTTAAACGATTTGTTAACTTTACAACTCCTTGCCTTAAAAAATTATCTATTTCTTTCCCTCTATATATAATAAAACACATTCTGAAATATGATTTTATATATTAGAAAGATGACTTGCACACTCTGTATCTTTGTCTAATCTAATTAATAATTTCAGAACAATCCAATTGTGTACTTGTAAGGTTACATAGTTGTTGCATCTTTTGGCAAATGGTTAAAGCTAAGCTACATTTGAAGAATAAACAACATATAGATTCAAATTCCTATTTAAAGAGGAAACAATAAATACAGGTAGTTCCTTTTAGCATATCCTAGGTAGATAGCCTCTTTTTGATGACTAATCACAAAATGAAAGAGGCTTTTTGAAGAATATGTTTGAGCTACACAATTTTGAACCATTTTACATTTTGTGTTAAACTTTATTTAACATTATACATTACACTATTTAAATTTAAATTATTATAGTAATTGTGTTAAACTTTATTTAAAGAGAGAGTTTTTCAAAAAGATCCTAAGATTTTGGTCTAAATAGGTATATGCCTACCTCTTAGAATGCATCACATAATGTATTCCTTATTTATTCTTTAAAATTGTAATTAGTATTTTTCAATAAGAATACTAGTGTTCATTTATAAAAAAAATTGACCACACATGTTAAGGAGGCAATTATAATTTTTTATTCATATTTTATAATTTTTTATTCATATTTTATAATTGTTGGTTAGCTATCAAAACATTTGTGTAAGAAGGCATAATGTATTCAGGATATCCTCTTATAAATGTTTTTTCTTAAGCTATCTTCTTTTTACTTTTCTTTATCATTTACATTATACATCATATATTTTTATTTATAACTAATCATCTTTTTTTCTTTTAATCATTATGTTTTGTGTAGCAAAATCCTTTCCTAAAAATCTAAAATATTGTTTATAATTTTTCTTTACTTTTTTGTCTTTGAATTATTTGTTTTATGTGTAGTAATTTTTTTCTAAAAATATTGAAATTTGGTATCAATTTCATTATATGGTAATGAATATGTAAGAATTAAATTTTTTCATATTTTATAACTAATAATTTTTAATAATTTTATTTAATATTTTCAAGCCTCGTTTGAACATATTGCTTTGGAATAGGCAAGAAATTTGTTGTATGAAGAAAAGGAGAACTTAGTGATAGTTATCTTTTAAATTATGCTTTAGTTTATGGTCGACATTATTTATTGATATTAATTTTTAAAGCGGTTGGACTATTTGCTTAATATTTTATAATTTAAATTTCATTATATAAAATAAATTTCAAATTTTTAATATCTTTATATGCTTAACTACAATTTATTTTTATTTTAAGATAAGATGAAGATCAAGTGAGGTTCTAACCTGTAATTTTGATGATAACAAAACATATTTTTACTAATGAAATTACCTTTGGTGATATTTGTAACTTTATATGATAAAATTAAACGGTGCGTGAAATATGAAGTTAAGTAAGAGGAAAAAGTGGGGAAAGAAACCAAGTGAATAAATTAAACAATCAAAGAATGGATAAAATAAGAAAATTGGAGCACAAATATAACTTAATAGTATAGTGAAAAACCAAGAACAAAAAGGAATCAAGAATGTTAATATTTAACAAGTTATTATAATTTTTCTCATAACATTATTTTGGTTATTTCAATGAATTAGGGATGATCATTGTGTAATCATTTGCATATAAGATATAAATATATATCCTTTCAAAATTAAGAGAATTTTTATTCTAACCTTTAAAGAAAATATTGTGATCTTTAGATAAACTTTGGATAAATTTTAAAATGATTTTGAACCAATTTTTTTTATGAAAGAGGCATGCTTAATCTTTTAAAAGACTTAGGAATTGGAGTTTTTGACTTGGTTACTGAAAGGTTCGACTAGCCTAACGGGATGTTTGGTATAAGGGAATAGCTATTCTATTCCCACCTTATTCCTAGCATTTTATTAAACCTGTGTTTGGTTAGAAACCAAACACAGAATAGGAAATCATCTGGAATACGTATTATTAAAATTTACAGAATAGGCAAAACCCATGTGTAGCTATCTTTATCTATTCGTCGCATAGAAATTCGTTGACAAATTTCATCTTCTCAAGTTTAACCCTCCCGAAACTCTTTCCTTCTTCGACGTCTTCCACTTCTTCGAGCCTCCCTCCCGAGGCTTCTTCTCCAGTGTCATGGGTTCGGTGGCTTTGGTGGGTGAACTGGTGGCTTTGGTGGGTATACAATCGGAGGACTAACAACAGGCGGCTTTGGTGACTTTACAGGAGGCTTCGGTGGTGGAAGCATCGGTGGTTTTGGTGGCTTTACAGGAAGTTTTGGTGGTTTCATCGGAGGAGGACACAGAGCAGTAGATGGTGGCTTAGGAAATGCTTTATGTGGAGGATGTACTATGATGAGAGGTTTGGGATGAACCAGTGGTTTCATCGGTGGAGGGAAGGGTTTATAAGATACAATGGGGTATTTGGGTGGATGATTATGCGGTGGATGTTTTGGTGGATATTTCACCGGCGGTTTGAATTTGGGAGAAGGAGATGGATATAATAATAATAATAATAATAATAATTAATAATAGTAATAATAAGTTGAAAATTTATAACATAATAATAATAATAAAATTAATAATAATAATAAGTTGAAAATTTATATAATAATAATAATAATAATAATAATAATAATAATAAAAAGTTAATAATAAAAATAATATAAAAAATTAACAATAATAATGATAATATAAAAAATTAATAATAATAATAATAATAATAATAATAATAA
>JAOSBL010000009.1:20674763-20686458 GCA_027568915.1 Erythroxylum roraimae
CAACAAGCCGCAAGATAAAAGAAAAGGATTACTACACAAGTATAGTAGCATGATTATACTCACCTCAACTATCTCAGAAATTCTAATTTCTTTTCAAATTTTCTTAAACTTGAGGGGTATTAGGCACGACCTCTAGTTCTATTCCTTGTCTGCTTTCACAAGCTATTGGGGTTACATGCATAACAAATACATATACCCGCATTAGTCATTCTCACATAAACCTCATTTCTTAAAACATATCATAAAAATTTTCTATTTTATTCACTAATCCATCAGCATAGGTCTCATTCGTGAAGGCATAACTTCTTATACGTAGGTCCAATGTTTTTCAAACTTTCCATACCTCTAGTTAACACATAAATTCACATTTTTTCTTTTATGACCATGTTCTAATTCGGTCATTAAGGAAATCCAAATCTCCCATTCACAATCAGCCTTAATATTCAGTCATGAGTTGGATCCTTCCCGACTCAAAACCTTATAACTTATTCATTTCTCATCCAATTAAGGTGATTCAAAACTTCATTTTCAATAGACTCATATGGCTATTACATAGCCAAAGACGGCTCAAATTGGATTTATTGTGATTTTTATAAGCCTGTCCTGTTTCTGTTCTCTTCTATGTCACTAAGGTTAGTAACACCCTTCACTTATTCGGCCATATCTAACAGAATACTTATCCAATTAAAATTTCCTTTATACAGAACTTAGATGACACATTTTTAAGCATTTCATAAGAATAACTCATCAACCAATTCTAACTCTAAAGTCTTCAAACAATTAACTTTCCTTTCTCATTTCAATCACGCGGGTATTCTAAACCAGTTTCAATTCGGGGCCTATTTCCTTTGTTTAGCTCACCCTAAAATCGTGAACAAATTCAAGGAGATAGTAGACATCTGTATCTACAACATCTATGTTTTGAGTTTCTCCAGATTCATACGTTAAACAGCTCAAAAAAAAATGTACAAAGAGGACCTACGAATCTGTCTCCATTGACAACTTGAACTTCAAAACCCTAGGTTTTGATTTAGCCCCCAAATCACCATAAAAACGAAATTTCTTCATGTTAATGTGTCATTAGACATCAAAGAACAAGAACCCATCATCAAAATCATCAAACCCATACATTCCATCAAATGGGTTTCACAAGAAGAGAGAAAAACTAAGCTTAAATCGATAGAACTAGGTGTCAGGATTGAGGCTTACCTTTTTGTACTAACCGAATGGCTTGATTCTCCTTCCCATCCTTGTTACAAGGGTTGAAAAAGCTTGAGAGCTAGCTCCCATGGAGGTTTCGTGAAAGAGGGAGGAGGAAGAAGACAATGTGTTGTCTTATTTTCCAACTAGCTTCTTTTATAAGCCTCATGTCCACTTATTTACAAAAACGCCATTATTGTACTGGCCTTAAACATCTGCACGTACAATTTCCTGTGACCACCGAAAAATGTCATACATCATTAATTTGATGTCACCAAAAATTATTATTCACTGTTCTGTGATTTTAATGACATCAGTCTCAAATACCGATTTATTTCAGTGTATTGGGTAAACTAGATACCAGGTGTTACAGTCTATCATCGAATTATGCAAGTGCAGAAATCAATCACAATAAATCCAAATAACATAAACAATCAGATTTTTATTGAATCAAAGATAAAAACAACCCAAAGGTGAGTTCAGACATTCCTCAACATTCATAAAATCCTATCTCAATAGCTATCTGAATTTTATACATAAATAAAATTGAAATACATCGGAAACTAGATCTGAACGGATCACGGAGGTAGCAACATCGGGAAACCTCCTATTTTGGGAAGTACTTCACGTCGACTTCTTTTCCACGTCTCTCTTCCTTCTCCTCTTTCTCAATCTCTCGATGAACTCTCTCTAGGATTTCTTGATGGTGGCTGATGCAAGATGCTCCCCCCTCTTTTGTCTTGTTCTTTTTATACTTGATGTGTTTGTGACAACCCTATCATATCAAATTATACCCTAAAACATGGTGCATTTCACACTTATCACACCCTACTGTTGGAAGGGTCTAACTCTAGCCTATACTTGTTGCAATGGCTCCATTCTTATCTGTTCGTACATATGGTCTTGCAATTTCAATTACAGTTTGAATATTCATATGTATGGTTATGATGCTATATTTAAGCTTAAATTGATAATTAACACATGAATATTAAAAATAATTATATCAATCGTTGTCAATCTTACGTTTACATGAATCCAACTTAATATTCTTCTCCTTTATACACTTATAAAGAATGTTTTTATGGATAACATCGAATAAAAGTTTCAAAAAAAATATGATAAATATATGTGAAAACATAATAGATACTTGTATTAATTAATATTCATTATAACCTATTAATAACTTGTTTTTATTAACTTCAACACCTAATCCAATATATATATATAATAGATACTTGTATCAATTAATATTCATTATAACCTATTAATAACTTGTTTTTATTAACTTCAACACCTAATCCAACATATATATATATATATATATATATGCAAGGATTAAATATAAATTAGGTTGTGAAAATAAAATTCAACAAAAATTTTAGCATTGTATTATATTAATATTAAAATATAAAATAATTACGTTATACAAATGTTTCATTTGGCATTAAAACTAATGGGAAATTAGGTTGGGATTCAATCTCGCACGTAGTGGAATAATTACAAAACTTTTCTGTATTTTATTTTTCGAAAGCCAAGATCACTTAAACTATATAAAATAATTAACAATTAAATCTTAATACAGAATGAATTTTAATTCATACTTAATTCTGAAGTTTGATCTCATTTTCTTGTCATATTTCTTGAACCATTTTCGAAAATGACTCATCTCAACCAATATAGCTGCACAAATTTCCAACCTCTAATAGTTCCATTGAACGAGTTGAGAGAACTCTGTAACTATTGCAAAGAGGGTTAAGCAAAGAGTAATAGCTCCTTTAGAGCTTAATCATATTTATAATAAGTTCTGGACATTTTAGTAATTTAGTTTAAATTAAATTCTAATTTCAACTAAACTTAATTAAAATTACATATAATTCTAATTAAATGTCAGTTATGCCCAGATAAGATCCAATATCTTATATTGATCCTTATTTATTAAATATCTCATATTTAAGTACAAAGTTTCTCAAACTTTACAATCAAGTCCAACTTGATTAAAATATCTTTGCTCTCTTCAACTTGTTTTTTATGAGTGACACATTAGATTTCCAAATATGTTGGCAAAAGATACGAATTATAATCCTAAATCACATTTAGGATTAGATAAATTAAACTTCTTTAATTTATCTTTAATTCTCTAATTAAACAATTTATATTCATAGATCAAGATTGACATCTAATAACACATAATGACCTCTCAAATATGTAGGAATGTCAAAGTAGTTTTGACTAACCTTTTCGTGCATAATTTTTCTATAATTCAATTCTTTAACCATACAATGTTTCGATTAGACATAGAGCATGGAATTAATATCTACTTTATTTTGAGTCCAATAAAATTACTTCTCCACCATTAGCTACTGATTCAATTAATAATATTTATAAATTATTTACAAAACATTATTCCACCTTAGCCAAGGATTACCAATTCAATACTAATCGAGAATAAGGAAATATTCTGCTTAATTAATTCAGGGTGAAATCTTATCTTGATGACTCAACTATTTCTATATAGTTTATGCTATATCCAATGACTAACGATTGAACTACCCATAATTAGAATATAAGTAGTAAACATAACAATTCGTATAAAAGATAACTTTGGAGACTTCAAGTCAAAGGATCACTTATACAATCATTACAATAACAATTTCCATAGACATACAACTAATATTCCTATTGGATTTCTCATATGGAGTTAGTTCAATGAAATTGTTCTCTAACAAGCAGCCTCTATGTTTGTTTAAGTATCTTTATACTTTAGCCTATAAAATCGATTACTTCCTTAATAAGAAAAAACATAAATGTGTTAGTCTTTATACGTTGTATTAATGTCCACTCTTAATAGAATAATAACTAGAAACAATTTAGGAATAATAAATAAATATAATATGAATATCATGATTATAATTGCATCATAATTCATTTTCAGTATATAATTATCCTATGGACTTTATTATAGACATCTAAATATGTATATGAAAAGGAATTTTTAAAATTATTTTGTCACTAAACTAAAACCAATTGATTGGCTGTGGGGCAAAAAGGGATAATCTCCCACTTGAGCTAAGCAAATCATTTAAGTATCATATACTATATCACCATAAGATGATCATGCTACTTCTAGGACAGTGGCTTACTGAGAGAATTCTACCAGATTATCTATAGTGAGCAATTGCTTAAATCTTAGAACTTTCATCTTAATTATGATCATAATTAAGAAAAATTGCTTAAATACATCCTTGGATCTTTGATGAGACGTTAGCTCTTTTTACTTGTCCAATGGCTCTAATGTTCCACAGTACATTATTGTCTTGAACAATGCAAGGAACTATATTAAGTTCATTAAAGAACTTATTAATCCAATTAATCAAATTTTACTAAATGAAAATTGTATTATGGCTTAATTAGCAACAATTGCTACATTATAACCCTTCTAATCTTAAAATGATATTACTCTTTACTCTAGGTAAAATATACCTTAATTAGGATTTACTTCTAAAGTCAATATACAGATAACCTTGAACTCAAATATAAACTCATACATAGAATAATGGATATCTTTAATACCTCACAAGTATCAGATATTTGAAACACTAAACATCTTTAATACATTGTCTATGTACTTGGGCTTAGAATAGATAAACAATTTACAATCTATTTCTATAGATTTAATTCCCATAATTAAGTTATTACCTTTTCTATCCAACAAGAGTTGGTTTTAGACAATCATATTTTCAACAGTTAAAAATATGAATTATTGTTCTCTGTGAGCATATGTCTCAACATACTCCCACTAACCTTCTTGTAGACATGATAAATTTACAATCATCTTCAAAACAAACTCTTTGAATTCATCATAAAAGTGAATCTTTCATTTTCTTATAGCCTTTCAACTATACACCAAAAATATCAACAAAGGTACTAGTCTCAATTAGATGTATTTTCATAGTTATTAATTTTTATAGTCTAAAATAATATTCAACTCTTGTAAAAAATTAAGTTAGATTAAACTCATTAATTCCTAAATAAACTAAACTCCTATTCCAAATATAGATTCAATTTGATTTGAAAATAATTTTCAAATCCAATTGGAAACTATTTCCAATTATGTTGACTCCTTTAATAAAATTTAATTGAAAACAATTCTCAGTAAATTATGCTTCTTAATTATTATAATTTAGGAAAATTAATTTTTCAAAATTATATAAGTGACTTTTTTATCCAATTAGAAAACTACTTCTAATCCCATTAGAAATAACTTTTCCTTAATTAGAAAACTATTCTCTAATATTAAAAGGAAACTACTTTCAAAATTAAATAAAACACTTTAAATTTTAATTAAAAAATTCATTTCATTATTTATTTAGAGATTAATTTCTTAATTAATTACGAAATTTTCTTAATAAATTAGAAAAATATTTTTAAAATATTAAAGAAAGGTCATTTTTCTTAATTAATAAATTAAAACAATTTTCAAGATTTAATAAAGAAAATTTCTTTTCTGATAAATCAAGAAACTCATTATTCATAAACAATTTCTAAATAACTAAAATAATAATTCTCTAAATATGAATAATACTTTAATTTATCTCAATCAAATTGAAATAAATAAATTTAATTAAGAAAAAATTTCTTAATCATTTAAGAAAATATTTTTCTTAATTTTTAGGAGCCTAATTAATTATTTTCAATCAATTTGAAATATAATTGATTTTAATTTAGAAACCACTTTTTTAAAATTTAATTAAGAAATAATATAATTATTAATTTTAATCAAATTAAAAAAATATTACTTTAATTTTAGAATTGAATTAAAATTTTAACACTCTTTTAAAATTTTGTTTATTATTAAGTCTTGGAATACAATATTCCAAATCAAGATTACATTATTCTTATACAAGTTTTAGGTTCCACAATTCTAATTACCAAACAAATTTAGTAAAGGTTAGGAATATCTCATTTCTATTGGATACCGGGCTCATTAATAATTGTCCCTTATCCAATGAGGATGCATGGCTCATTTTACATAGTGAGTCTTAGGCTCTTAATCACTTTCTGAGCTCGAGGCTTTTTTTACACGTTGAGCTTTAAGCTCTGATCTGTGGCTACTTTGGTTACAACTGCCATTATCTGATTGTGATTAATGTATGGAATGTATCTATCACAATCAATCATATTATGAAACACATAGTTCTTCACATTCACATTCAAGCAGCACTTCAATATGCATTCCACATTTCACAATCATCAGACCTTCTGTCTGAAAATCAACACAATTCAATTCATATTCATTTTTCATTTAAAACATAATTTAAGCAAACAATAATTGAGAGAAACCGTCTAGGTTACTCACTAGTTGCTCCCAAAGCTAACACCTAGAAGTTCTGGCAACGTTTGGAGGTTGACATTCCAGTTACTCCTCTATATCAAACAACATACACATATATCACAATATGTACAATTATTAGTGTTTAATAATGCACATGAATGAAATGAATTATATACAATGCATATTCATGACAATCCAGGGTATCTTTCCATCAATTTCATTATAAAATCATTCTCATATCAAAATACATCTAAGTATAATTGACACTTAGGTTTGTATCTCACTAAAACTATTAAAAACACAATTCATTTCTCATTGGCTTACTTTCAAATTTTTCCATGACACACTTTTAGGTTCACTGTTCACGTTCAATTAGAAAGTGAAAAAGATGTAATTTGGTCATACTCTCTTCTAGAAAAGTGTTCCTCTATGTCTTATGTTTCCATTGACACCAAAATCACCCAATTTGGTTCAGTAATTTGGAAGATATACCTCTAACATTTTTAGACTGCTCTTATCCAAAACAGTAGACTATACACAACTTCCAGCTAGTAATTGAACATCTTAGAGACTGAATCACAATTAGACCTCTTCAGAAACTTTCTAAGCCTATATTTCTAGTTTACTCCAAATTAAAAATCATCTCATTTGGAATCCAATAGATCAAACTATCACCAAAATACCGAGGTATGTTCTGTAACATAATCAATTTATACTCCTCCAACTGATACTCTTACTTTGATTCACTCAATCTTTTTCAAATCAACACCAAAGCTATAAACTTTCATGGAGAGGTAAAAGAAATGTGATAGGAATCTATTGGTATAAGAATCACTTCCTTTGGAGGTTGGATATCAAGGTTATGGCCGAAAGAATCAAACAAGGTATTGTCCTCAATCATATTAAACCTATTTCAGGACAATTGGCATAACGTTCTCCAAAGATATTGAATCAAAGTCATTCTTAGATGGTTTGAAAGAGGACTTCAAGGTCTACAACTTTCATGAAGACCTTGAAGATAGATTCTATCATCTAGAGGGTCAACATTGGACTAGAAGATGTAATATGAACAGTACCTAGAAGATACACGTCATCACCAGACGATACACGTCATCACAGAAGAAACACGTCATCACCAGACGATACACATCATCACAGAAGATACAAGATACATGTCATCACAGAAGATATACGTCATCACCAAATGATACAAGTCATCACAGAAGACACAGAAGGTCAACCTAAGAAGAAGCAGACTACTCTCCTGTGCATCTCCCCTTATAAAATCATAACTTTAGACTCAGATATCCAAAATTTACAAACTATATACCATTTGAAAACTAGAAAGATAAGCTACAACTTTGTAAAAGACAACTTTGTCTAATTTAGCGTAGATCAATACAGTTTTTATCCTGGATTTAGAACACGAAATTTTACATTCATCCACCAATGTACTGCACCCAGTTCTCAAATTCATGAAAATTTTGAGACTCTTAAAGATAGAATTTAAATTTGATGTCTCCATAAGAAATGTAGCCATATGTTTCTAGTTTAATCCAAATTAAGAATCATCTCATTTGGATAACTAGAGAAAAAGTTATGGCTAAAATACTGAAACATATTTAGTGAATATTTTCCAGATCAACTACCAATTTTGTTTCCAAATCTTTCCTTAACACAACTCATACCAAGATCACCCTTTTCTACTCCCTCTCCTCCTCACCATTCATGACACCCACAGACTCAAAACACCCCTTTCATGAGATTAACCTCTAACTATCATCACAAATGCTTCATTTAACCAAACCCATAAAATTAAAACGTGACTTACTTGATTTTACCTCAGATTCTTCAAAAACAACACTAGCCCTAACTCCTAAGCATCACACGTTCATCATCTTCTAAAGGTGGTATAGATAGGTTTTTAGTGACAATGAGGAAGAAAGATAGCAAAATGTGGTAATTTATCAAATGGAGGAAAGTGTGATCTTCAAAGTTGATGTGGTAATGACTGAAGAAAATGAAAATGGTGAAGAAGAAGAAGAGAAGAAGTTATGAGAGAGATGAAGACAAGAACAGTAACGTGTCTTTCAAGGTTAAGAAAATTTTACTTTAACTAGGACACTTGTCCTCTTCTTACACTCTTAGCTAATTTCCCCGAACTAAGTAGTTCTATTTGAACTAGTCCCATTAACTACCTCCTTACATTCCAATTATCTCCAATATCATTGATTCCTATTCCTATTTTCCATAATACTCTATAAATTTTGAAAATTATTCCTACATTCACCAAAATTAAAAAATATAACAATTATACTCTCCAATTAAATTTCCAATGCACAATTTCACAATTTTCAATATAATAAAATCACAATTCTTGGCAATAACACATTACAGTTCAATTATACGCGAAATTTTTCATAAATGCATGTACAATTATTTTCATGTGTAAGAATTCACTATTCACGTGTATGTGTATGACATATTATGCATGAGTATGAAATGCATTTCTAATCTCCTATTAATCACTCATTTTTACTATTCTAGCCTCTCCGCAGGTAATGGGATGTTACAAGCTCCCTTGCAGCTAAATCCTATTTATAATATCTTCTAAACATTTTAGTAATTTAGTTGAAATTAAATTTTAATTTCAATGAAACTTTAATTAGAATTACATATAATTCGAATTAAATACCATTTAGTGCTAAATAAGATCTAATATCTCATATTGTACATTATTTATTAAATATCTCATATTTAATTAGGGATGTCAAAAAGGGCCCAGCCTGGCCCAATTTTGGCCCCGATTCACTAGACCACGAGCCGAGGTTGGACCGATAGTTAGCCCAGCTCATGGTTTGACCATTACTTCAAAAACAATGTCGTTTTTTCAAAAACGGTTTTTTTGTTTTGTCAAAAACGATTTTGCTTTTGACGTTTTTATTTTAAAAATATGGTGGGTCGGGTTGGATTGGCCCGCCCATGGCCTGTCAGGTCACGGCAGCCCATTGACATCTCTATATTTAAATATAAAGTTTCTCAAACTTTGCAATCAAGTTTAACTTAATTAAAATATATTTGCTTTCTTCAACTCATTCTTTATATATGATCTATTAGGTTCCTAAATATGTTGGCAATAGATACAAATTATAACCCTAAATCATTTTTAGGATTAGATAAATTAAACTCCTTTAATTTATCTTTGATTCTCAAATTAAATAATTTATATCCATAGATCAAGATTGACATCTAGCAACACATCATGACCTCCTAAATATTTAGGAATGTCAAAGTGACTTTGACTGGCCTTCAATGTTGTGAATGCCATACCAAACTTGGTACCGGATTAGGTTCTAGTATAGTACTGTATCGGTACCAGTCAATACCGGATACCATTTCGAGTAATTTTTAAATTTATGAAATAGTCCCCAAATTTTGTTTAAAATTGCAAAATAGTATATTGTCATATTATGCAGTTATACTGTATACTTTTAACCCTGTCTTCAAAAATCATAATAATCACAATTAATATGAAATAATGATAATTTTAAGATATTTCACAAATAAATAATAACCACAATTTATATAAAAAGACAGTCATCATTATACAAATATAAAATTAAAAACAATACAAAGCATTTAAAATATTACAATTTCAATTTTCATTATATAATAAATAATAATTACATCAAAACATCTAATAAAAAAACAATAAATATCCTTAACTCTCAAATTATTACAATTTACAATAAGTGTTTGTGATAAAAAAACAAAAAAGTATAATTGAAACATGAAACAAAAACATTTATTATCTAATTTAATATCAATCAAATATATTATATATTAATTAATTATTACTAAAATTATAAATATATTAATTTAATTTATATAATTTTTAATTTAATAATTATTTATAATTAAAATTAAAAATATTTTTAAAATATATAAATTTCGAATAAAATTTGATTTAATAATTAAAAATATAAAATAAATATTAGTTTATAAATACCATAGGTACCATACCGGTCGGAGAATGGTACGAAGTGGAGGTGCTTATGTGCTGGTGTAAATATCGGTCGATACCAGCCTGTTTCGACTGGTACTAACTAGTACCTATCATATTTATACCGCTCAATACCGACCAGTACGGAACGGAATTCAAAACCATGCTAGCCTTTTCATACATGATTTTTCTGTATAATTCAATCCTTTCATTATATAATTTTCTGATTAGACATAGAACAATGAAATTAATGTCTACTCTATTTTGAGTCCAATTGAATTAGTTCTCTATCATTAACTATTAATTTAATTAATGATATTTATAAACTTTACAAAATGACATTCTACCTTGGCCAAGGATTTCCTGAATTAATACTAATCGAGAACGATGAATCATTCTCCCTAATTACTTTAAGGTGATGAATCCTATTTTGATCACTCAACTGCCTCCATATAGTTAATACTACATCCAATTACTTCCGACTGAACTGCCTATTATTAAAATAGGTCAACAACATTGACAGCCCTATAATAGTCTACCTTTATGGCACATATTTTCTGATTTGTTTTTTATGGGGATTGCGTTTGAGTGTGATTGTTTCTTTGTTGTTTTGTCATTTTCATTTTAATGGAGGAAGAGTTAGCAGATCTAACTATAGGAGAGGAAGAGGATGAAGGATGGCAGTTAGAAAGGGAGGAGAACAACGAAGGGGAGGTTGTGGAATTCTGCTTGATTGGTTTTTTTCTTACTCTCAGTACAATTAGTTTTGATCATATGAGAAATACCCTTGCAGATTTATGGCACCCAATTGGAGGTGTGGCTATTTCAAAGGTGGAAAATAAAAGATATAAGTTCCGATTTTTTAACGAGGTGGATGTCTAGCGAGCTGTAGATGGAGCTCCTTGGACGTTTAATCACCATTTACTAGTCTTTCAAGGACTTTTGCAGGGTCAAATCCCACAATCAGTTCCAATATATTTTGTGGATTTTTGGGTCCAAATACATAAACTTCTTGCCGGATTCATGACTGAAAAAGTGGCTAAACAATTTGGAGACTTCATAGGTTGTTTTGTGGATTATATGTGGTTCAGCCTGATCTTGCTGAGGTTGAACGTCGTTGTTTGGATCCATGATCTATGCGACTCTGGCTATGGAATACC
>JAOSBL010000009.1:20716135-20729231 GCA_027568915.1 Erythroxylum roraimae
TTGTTCTCTAGCAAGCACCCACACGTTTGTTTAAGTATCTCTATACTTTAGCCTATGAGATCGACTACTTCCTTCATCAGGAAAAACAAAACGTGTGCTAGTCTTTTTACGTTCTATTAATGTCCAATATTAATATAACAATGACTAGGAACATTTAGGAATAATACATAAATGCAATCTGAATCTCATTATTATAATCTCATTATAATTTCATTTGCAATGTACAATTATCCTATAGACTTTATCATATACATCTAAACATGTACAAGATAAAGATTGCCTTTAAATAATTTGTCACTAAACTACAACCAAAGCGATTTGTTGTAGGGCATAAACCAACAATCTTCCAATTGCACTAAGCCAATCGTTTAAGTATCTTATACCATATCACCATATGACGATTATTCTACTACTAGAATAGTGGCTTAATGAGAGAATTATACAAGATTATCTTTAGTGAGCACTTGCTTAAATGTTACAACTCTCATCTTAATTATCATCATAATTAAGAAAATTTTCCTAAACACATTCTTGGATCTTTGATGAGAAATTAGCTCCTTATACATGCCTAATGACTCTAATGTTCTATAGTACATTACTGTCTTGAACAATGTAAAGAAACTATATCAAGTTCACTAAAGAACTTGTTGATCCAATTAATCATTTCCACTAAACAAAAAATGTATTATGGCTTAATTAGCAACCAATTGCTACATTGGAACTTTCCAATCCTAAATGATATTGTTCTAAGTAAATAAACCTTAATTAGGATTTACTTATAAAGTTATATCCTTATCATCTTTAACTCAAATATCAACTCATACATAGAATAATGCATATCTTTAATACTTCACATGTATCTGATATCTTAAATACTAAACATCTTTAGTACATTACCTATGTACTTGGACTTAGAATAAGTTAACAACATCCAATCTATCTCTATAGATCTAATTCCCATAATTAAGTTATTACCTTTTCATATCCAACAAGAGTTGTTCTTGGACAATTATGTGTTCAACAATTGAAAGTTAAAACTTTTGTTCTCTGTGAGCAATATGTCTCTACATAGTCCCACTGAAAAGGACAACTATACTCCCACTTACCTTCTTGTAGATATGATAAATTCACAATCATCTTCAAAACTAACTCTTTGAATTCATCATGAAAGTGAATCTTTCAATGTCTCGTAGCCTTTAACTATACATCAAATGTATCATTAAAGGCACTAGTTCCAATTAGATGTTTAGTCATAAGATTTGAACTTTTCAAATTTCATCTTACTCCCACTACTTATCTTAAGAGCCATTCTCTTATAAGTATAAGTTGAAACAAACAATTTGTACAACATGTTTGTAAGAATATATCCAACTTTTGGATATCTTATAACCTTTTATTACTCAATTTAGTTCTAAAATAAATGGATAATACATGCTTTAGCTAAGCATCACATCCTTAAATCACTAGTTTTGACTATTTCAAAAACTTAGTGTTTCATATCTAATATGAAATCTTGCTAATTGATTTAATTGGAACTATAGAAAGTTAGTCATTGTACTAGGCATTGCTATAAAAGAAATACTAATGCATCATACAATATCTTATATTGTATTTTACTCCTTACATAAATCCATACATTTATGAATTTAGTTGTGAAAAAATTCACTAAAGAATCTCATTCCCTATAGATAACTGAAAATTTAAAACTTGCAACAAGGATCTCATCAATGTGGTTCAGCATTCTCAATGCTTAATATCTAGTTAGATTAAAACAATTTGAACTTTTCAAAATTTTAAATTATTATTTTATTTAATACATATGACTATATCATATAAAGTCATTAGTAATCTAATGAAATACAAGTATTATCCTTTTTATGAATTAATATTCTATCCAATACATCATATGTATAAGATTTAACAATTCAATACCATCATCATCCTTTCACTAAAGGCGATTTGGTTATTCTGCAACTTGACAAGTTTCACAAGTTTCATATGATTCACAATCAAAAGGATACAGGTATCCTTATGTAACTACCCAAACCACCAGCCCACAGATATTATCAGTTTTGGGTTGCCCCTCGGGCTAAACCCCTCATAGTTTTGCTCTTCCTACCCTTGGAAAAATTCATCTTAGGGGGGAGAGGTATCCATACCCTTAGAAGGCATACTTTGTTCTTCTTTCTAACCGATGTGGGATCTCACACTCTCCACTCCCCTTAGGGCCCAGCCTAGCTGGCACAACGATTTGGGTACTGGGCCAACCCAAAACGAACAATATCTGTAGGCGGGTGGTCTAGGCTGTTACACCTTATATATAACTATATGATTCTTGTTTTGTTGATTTAACCAACATGGCATAAAAGGATTGTCTCAGTTATCCAACTTTTTATTCTTGCCATTTATGTTTAGTATAAGTCTCCTTTGATCCAATACATTTATAAACTATTTGCATAAACTTGGATCAACTACTTTTACTTAACAATCTATTTCTTATCATGCATTAAACATTACAATAGTGTTGAATCGAAGTTCAGTATCAAATACACATAAGCATGAACTAGAAAAACATATGATCTCTATCATATCACATGTAGGCAAGAAAATTCATGCAATCGTTTTCTTTTAATGACAATTATTATCATACTGTTGCTAAGCCTTTAATTGTAGCCCACAATTATGCTTTTAGTAGGCTAAATTAAGCAGAGCAATTCCAATAAGGTACTATATCTTTCAACCCTACTCCATGCAACCCCTTGTATTTTGCTATCATGGTGTTGACATACATCTTACATGTTGTCATCAAAGTTTACGAGCTATTAGTCAACTTAAAATGTCAATACATTTTTCCATCTATATGATTTTGACATATCTCTACAACTTTGTCGCCATATCCTCAATGAGGATTATAGCAAAATTGCATAATGAACATACAATTTTCTATCTAACTTTTGAGAACTTTTCTCATACATATCCTGTGTCCAAGAACTTGGGTTCACTAACTTAATATCAACTATACTAAATAAGGTAGATTCCACTAAAAACAAAATATAAGTGAAAAAGAAACAAGTAATCAATTATATGCCATGACTACTAAATAAGATTAGGACTTTAATCATTCATTTGGTTACTCCCACTATTTTATTCGAAATAACATCTCTCACTACTATTCGAAAAGATTATTTTAATCTTTCTAGTGGGCTAGGATCTCATTCAAATATAGTTGACCTTGAGTTTGCTCAATAAACCAACTAGACTTAAATTAGGTAGATAACAACTTTATCAATCACATCTCATGTGACTCCTAGATCTGTTAGGTGACAACTCTTGCCAAAATATATCTTATTTATTGTTCCTAACCTTGCCTCTAAATTCATGTGATCATGAGTTTGCTCATCCAAATCATACAAATTTAGTTAAGTAGAACTCATTATCATAAGACTAAACATGTTCGGGTTAAAACGACCTTGAGTTTGCTCAACATGCCTACAATAAACAGAACTCTAGTTTATTCTTATAACATTGGAAGGCAATAATCACGTTCTCAACGTGTACTTAATATTTTAACAAGAGATTTTAATTTCATTCGTCTCATCAAACATAAAATTGCATATAAAATATCACATATTTAAAAAATACAATTTAAAATGCATTCAATATATATATCAACCATATAAATAAAGTATGCAACTTTTGCACTCATAATCAAATTATATGCATAAAATATCAAGCTTCGTCTGATTCTAGTTATTGATCTTCATAATCTAAAATAACATTTCCAACTCCTTCGAAAAATTAAATTAGATTAAAACCATTGATTCCTAAATAAATTAAATTCATATTCCAAATAGAAATTTAATTTGATTTGAAAAAAATTTATAAATCCAATTGGAAACTATTTCCAATTTATCGTGACCCTTTGGACAAAATTTAACTGAAATCAATTTTCAGTAAATTATTCTTCTTACTTATTATACTTTAAAAAAACTTCTTTTCAAAATTATATAAGTAACACATTCTCATCCAATTAAAAAACTATTTCTAATCTAATTAGAAATTATTTTTCCTTAATTAGAAAACTATTTTCTAAAATTAAAAGGAAACTACTCTCAAAATTAAATAAAACACTTTTAAATTTAATTAAGAAATTTGTTATATATTATTTATTTAGAGATTTATTTCTTGACTAATTAGGAAACCTTTCTTTAATAAGTTAGAAAACTATTTTTAAAGTATTAAAGAAAACACATTTTTCTTAATTAATAAATGAAAACACTTTTCAAAATTTAATCAAGAAAAATAATTTATCTAAAAATCAAGAAACTTATTATTCATAAATAAAGAAATAATTTTTAAATAAATTAAATAATAATTCTCTAAACAAATAAAATTATAAATTTAATTTATCTCAATCAAATTGAAATAAATAAATTTAACTAAGAAACAACTTTCTTAATTATTTAAGAAATTTTTTTTCTTAATTTCAAGAAGTGTAAATAATTAATTTCAATCTAATTGAAAATAATTAATTATAATTTTAGAAACAACTTTTCTAATTAATTCATTTTAATATAATTGAAACTAATTAATTTTAATTTTAGAAACTACTTTCTAAAATTAATTAGGAATTAATATAATTATTAATATTAATCAAATTAAGAAAAATAATTATGTTAATTTTGGAATTGATTTGATGATTAATTTAATTTAATAATTCAACATCTTGAAAAATTAAATTAACTTCTAAACCATTCCTAATAAAATTAACCATTGAAAACAATTTTCAAACAATTTTTTTAATTTCAAATTTATTAGAATTTAAACTTACTTAACTTCAATTAAACTCATTTAATTAAAATTAAGTCTTTAATAAAAAATTAAAAACCAAACAATTATCTGACGGGGGACACATGCATTACACACGCCTCACGTTTTTGAGTCCAAATCTTCTATCCAATATTATGGTGTCTTATTGTGTCCAATAAATCTCAGCCATTTATTTATATGGGGTCCACATAAGACCCGCGTAGGTCTCGCAAAATAAATAGCTAAAATTCTATGAGACAGAATAAGCCAGAGTAAAAGTGGAAAGAGGATCTGGTTTCCACGTTTTTGGGCAATTTAGGTTTTCTGGGTATTGTTTGACGTTGTCGCCGCCTTTCTTCTGTTGTCTCACACCGCCAGCATGCGTCTTCTCCACCGACGTCACACGCCATCGGTCTGCTGCCGCCTTCTTTGTTTCTGTTGCCAATTCCAATCCACATGAGGCTGCTTCTTCTCCTTGCTTGTGTGAGCCTCAGCATGGGTTGTTTTCTAGAAGCCGCATGTTGATTGCTCTTGCAAGCAACGTCACTGTCCAAGCACTCTGCAACGTCGACTTGTGGCCAACACACCGCGTCCTCGAAGTAGTCCATTGAAGGACCACCAAGAGACACAGCGTCAGCACCATCATTAATGGCGTCATCAATGCCCTTCAATGATTCTGTAAAGTGTTTAACGCGTTTCCCAGCCTACGCGCGACATGCTTACGTTTCCCATTCCTCACAGTAGACTTCTTAACGCGTGAATGGCGTTCTGTTGTGATGGACTACACTAATCAATCCCATGTTCTGAAGCCCCCACTTGGGTTACAAGCTAACGTTTGCCACCATACGCGCTACAAGCTTACGTTTCCCATGTTCCTCACAGTAGACTTCTTCAAGATGGCAGAGGATGAGGGTCATGCAGAACACGCACAGGTACAAGAGAACATACGGCGATGAGGATGCAGACTTTAAGATTCAGATGTTAAACATCTTTCAGATACTTAATCAATAGCTACTGGTTTCTTGTTTCGAGAAGTAAAAGCAAACACCAGATGCAGTGACGGAGTCAGAAATTTAATATAGGAGGGTTCGAATATTAATATTTTTTAATTTTGAGGGGTCTAGTGCACCACTGACCCTTAAATAACTCCGTTCTTTTATATATTTATATATATGTATTAAAAATAATTTTTAAAAAAAACTTTGGGGGGCCCAGTGGTGTAGCCCCGTCGTTGACCAGATGCCTTTTGTCAAATAGCCACAGATGCGAAATTTAACCAAATTCACAAATATTCTAGGTTTCTACTGTTTAATAAATTGTTTAACACTTAAACAATTTCAATTCCAAAATTCATCATCAATAACGATAAAATTTTTAATCAAATTATAGAATTAAAAATTCGCTCTGATACTACTGTTGGAAACCCGGGTTGAGACACTACAAAAAATCTAGGGTTTACCGATGGTAAATGGGAGAATTCTGTCGATAATAATAATTACCAACGGAATTAAATGACGGACGGACAAAGACGTCATTAATACGGTCGTAGGTAATTTTAACTATATCGACGGACATATGGAACTATTGGTAAACCGTCGTTAAGATAATCTCAAAAGTTTCAATATTACCGACAGAAGAAGAAGAACAGTCGGTAAATATCATAAATAATTTACCGACGGTTTTTGGTATTCCGTCAGTAAATATAGTGTTTTTTGCGACAAACTTGTATATTCCGTCGGTAATTGAAAGTAGGAAATTTTTTTAAAAAAATCCCGACATTAAATTTTATTTGATGATCTTATGAAAAATGCATAATTTCAATAGTTGTAAATTTTCTGTACATAATAAATTTATTTGTTTATATATTTAATTTGTTTAAACAGAAACAAATTGATGATATAAAGTTAAAATTTTTTTAATTGATAATAAAAACATTACAATGTATATAATAAGTCCTTGTAATTGAAAGCAAATGGCTACAACAATCCTAATATCCTGGTGATGACAGGTGTTCTGAGATACTACCCCTCCCCTTCAACTGCTCCATCTCCTGTCTCAACTGAGCCATCTGCTCCATCAATGTCTGCACTGTGGTCCGAAGCTCAATGACTTTATTGGTTTGCAATGGTCTAGTAGATGCTGCTGTACTGGACATGGAGGATTGCAAATAACATGTGGTCGTAAATGAACCTAGCCCGAATATCCGTCCACGATGGTCCCTACCATTGACAACATCAAGATACGTCTGAGTGTCATCAACAGGTTGTTCCTCCTGAGACTGTCACTGAATGGTTTGTTGTATTTGGTCCTATTAGGAAGCAATGTTTACATTGGTAAGGGATTATTATTAAGAAATAATAATAATGCTTTAATTTCACATACATTTAGTTCTCTACATCGGCTGTTGACGAATGTCACACCGTTATGCTTCTTCGTGTGAGTGTACAAAAATAGCTGAGTAGGTGTAGGCCTCATGTCCAAAGACCTTTCCTGCATATTTAACCTAAATTGTTAGATGTGAACAACATTTTATAAAAATTTCAGTAGAGTTTCCTCTATTTTTATAATATTTCCCCCCTGTTGAACATATAAAATCACTAAACATAGCTATATATCGCACCAGACATTTATACCATTATCATTGTCTATAATACAACAAAGTAAAACATTTACAATATAAGTGTCAAGTTTAGATACTTATAAGTCTCTATGCATGCTCGTGGTGCGTTATTGATCCTCCTGTATATACGGGAAGACTCTCTCCTCCCGGGCCTCCTCGTCTGTTGGTGGAGTTACGCCCTGAGATAGACATTGCCTCAGGGCTTCTCCAATACTCTTGTCAACGACTCCATATTTACTCCGAAAAATAAGGCGGCCGTACACCAGCCTTGTGTATCGCACCAATAAAGTCGCGATAACGTGTACAAGCTCGCCTCTCCCATAGTCTATATATGATGGCGTGATGCTAGAATCCCAGAAAAATTCTTTCTGAAATAAGAAGAAAAAATTTAAACTACTATAATGTAATAATATTTATCTAATTAGTGTATATAAATCAATATAAAAAGAAAATAAATCTTTATTGTATCTCAAACTCCTGAAAGTAAAATCCCTTCGTGGCCTGAGAGATATTCTTCCACATATAACCCTTAAGATAAATCATTTCCTTAAATTTAGAAGTCATATTTCTGGAACACGGTCCAGACGGAGCCAACCTAATATAAGAAGTAATTTTATACAATGAAAAAACTGATAAACCTATAACTTAATTAAAAATAAATAGTGATTAATGTGATTTCACTTACATATTGTTGACAATTGTTACATACTTTTTTCCATCAGGTCCCTCAGCTCTAGGCTGGCGGACATCTCCTCCATCCGATAAAGTGGTATTGGATGATATATGAGTTGGGGATGGGAATGGTGTAGCATGACGAGCAGTAGGTGATGCCTCATCTGCAACTGTAGGCCCTGAAGGAGGAGGAGGTGAGTCAGTGCGAGCTGCAGACTGTAACGATCCACCTTCACAGTAAGTACCTCCGAACATGTCTCTAAACCTGGGCCGTATTACCTCACGTTGTCTCTTTGGTCCCATATTTTTACCTGAAATTCATTGTTTATCGAATTTTCTACAAATATAAGAATTTGAATTCCATATTTTACACAATATATGAAAAAGGAAATAAGGCGATTTGTTGCATATCATAATGAAGTACAAATGACGAAAATGAAGGTTAGCCATTGTTAAAGTCGTAGAACAAGAACAATAACAACCCACATTCAATAGGATGCAGGTTAACCTCTAACTAGTAGGGAGGTTGTTTGATAAATTCTTACAGATACAACAATAAATCAACTTTAAAGCTGAGTCTAGTGTATTGCATCGATAAATCACAATGATATAATTATTTTGTTTGATTCCATGTAACATGAGAGTTGGTAAAGGTAAATGAGTCCCCGATGTCTGGATTTCTGATAAGTATCCTGGCATGTTCAAATGCACCAATTGAAATAATGATACTTCTTCCCTCAAGTGTAGGCTTTTGAACACCTTCTTGCAATAGCGTTTTCATTATAGCTAAACTTGCAGAGGATACAGTGCATGAGTCACTGCTCTTAGTATGGAAAACTAACTCTCTAAATGAACTACTAGCGGGAACAGATTTACCTAAAACACAATCAGTATAGAACTTTCATAATGTCATATTAGAAAACCGTTAAACGAACCAAAACTAGATATTAATGCATACGTGAATGTCCAGACGAGGTTTGTGGAATTAACAAATTTTCCAAAAGAACCGATCTCCCTAATCTTTTATAGACCGTTGTGACATCGCTCTCACCTCTATCGATACACATGTCATCTTCGAGATTCAAAGAAGCTTAAAACAACATGTAGTATAGACCATCAAATGTGAATATATATAATAACTTCATCAAAGGAAATAAGATGTACATAATAAGGAAAGAGACATTGTCCAGATCATACTAAATACCTTGAAGTAGAAGATTGGCCATGGAAGGCAAACGATCCTTAGTGTATGAAGTGACGATTTTTCCTACATTGTTTATTCCTTGGGTTGGGACAATTTTGCGACATTCCTCCTAACAGAAGGAATTACTACCATTCGAAACTTGTCTCCATGTCGACATTCCTTGAATAAGATTTTCAATGAAATATTGTACATAATATACTGAAAAGGAAATAATTTATGATGTTGATTAAAATATTCAATTACAAACACAAATTAATCACTATCATAACTTAATTGTAAATTACAATCATCATCTTCTTTTTAAGAATAAGAATAAAACTCCTGCTCCTCTTCAGATCTCTGACCCTCGTCATCATCTTCAGATGAAATTTAAACATATTCGTTAGATGGATCGTTCAAAGGTTCATTATCGTCATATGTGACAGATGCATTTATAAAAGTGACTTCTTTTTGAAACACTTCACTTTCAATTATTTGCTCTCCTTTTCCATGTGATTGAAAAACACCTTTAGGTTTAACTTTGCAAACTGCCAACCAATCTGTCTTATCTCATCGTAAGCTTGGAAAAGGGATATAACACACCTTTTTCGCTTGTATTGCCAACACGAAAGGTTCAAATTGTCTCAATCTTCTTCGGTAGTTGATTTCAACTAGATTGTATTGGCTATGAAATTTTGTTCCAACATTTAGAGTCGGTTCATACCAGTCACATTTAAATATCACACATCGCTTAATTGGCAAAGCAGGGTACTCAACTTCAAGTATTTCAATAATTTTACCATAGTAATCCATCAATTCTTCCTATATGGAAACTTTACTGTTTATTGTTGCCATGCTATATCCATGATATTCTGTATGGTATTTGTATCTATTCACGAAATACACCGAATACGATTTAACAGTTCGCAGAGGTCCCTTTGCAAGATCACAAATGAACTTGTTCTCTATTGGATTTTCTAAAGCCTACATAAAATAAATTATCATACCATTAATGTATAATGTCATGATAACACTTAAATATGGTATTGAACTATAAGAATATTTGTAAGTGAAAACTTACATATTTCTCGAACCATCGAGGAAAGTGTCTTCCAACTTCTTTATTTATATCATCCTGTGTGTTGTTTGGCATTATCTCACATAACAATGTCTCGTATAATCTAAATACTTTATTATGTATTTCAGTAATGAACAACACAGAATTTTAAAGGAAGAAATAATCATGTTCAACTTACTGCATGAAAGGTAGGACCTCTTGACAGTTCAACAAAATGTAACCATGTGCAGCCTCAATTTCTTCCTCTGTTAACATTCTTTTTGTTGGACGTCCATATATTCGTTCAGGATATGTGAAAATGGACAAGTTATCATCAGCATCACTCGTTCCTCCCCTATCATCATTACGAGGAACTTTTCTTTCTCAAATTAGCGGGAAATAATACATCTGCTTCCATGGTACTAATTTCTGTTTCATTGAATTTCTAGGCTTAAACCTAGATTAACCACAAAATTTGCACTCTTCTAAGTCCACATCATCTCCCCAATACAACATACATCCTAATTTGCAATAATTAATCTTTTCAATAAGCAAACCAAGACCCCTAATAAGTTTCTTCATATTGTAAAAACTATCAACCATTGTATGATCAGCAGGCAATGATTCATTATACAATTCAAGAATTTTATCAAAACTACGGTTCGAAATATGCCCTTTAAACTTTATTTTCAATATTCAAGCAATTGAAGACAATTGGGTCATTGTCTCACAATTTGGCCACGATTCTCAATCAGCTGACTATAGTAATTAAAAAAACTGTTTTGCTTGTGGGTTAGGTTCTTCTTTAAGAGTTTCCTTATTTTCCTCAAAGGTATAATCGGCCCCATCATAAACTATTTTCATGTACGGATTTTCAGTTCCATCCACATAATTTGTTCTAAATCCAATCCCCCCTTCATACTCATTTAAGTTGACAAACGATTTTGCTTGATTACCCCTTGAGGTGCTACAAATGCCGGGTTTTCTATGTTGTGTCTACTCAAAATAATTGGGCACAAACCCTTTTCTCAGCAAATGCCCATTAACTTCATCAATAGTAAGGAAACATTTGTGTCTGCACTTTTTGCATGGACATCTGATTTTTGGCCCATCCATATATGCAGGTTGAGAACATGCATAATGAATAAAAGCTTCAACTCCCTCAACAAATTCAGGATTAATGAAACCATCAGGGGTTAATCGTCTATACATTCAAGATCTATCTTGGAAACTCATTTTTGGAAAACTGTTAATTTAAAACAGTGAATCCATAGTTAGTATCATTCATGTTAGCTAAAGATTACAAAACATCTAAGATAAGACATGTGAATCAAGATCACAAGTTCTCATTGTGACTCCTAGGCTCCTCGTATTTTTCACCAATAAGCCTTATAGGAGCTCTATCACGAGTTATGGGTTAAGGTTTATGGGTTGAGATCTAAAATATTTGTAAACTTAAGATCGAACATAAATGTTTGTAATTATATATGTTAGAAGATAATTAACGTTAAAACTCCTATATTAAATATGTATCAGTTCCAAATATAATAAGTATTCATAAAAATATGAATACTTATTTTCATAAATTATTTTAACATATACAATTTTAAAAAGATACGTGTAAAAATTTGCACATGAAAAGTAAAGAGAAGTTAATCATTTCAGATAGCATAAATAAAATAACTTAGATGTCATATCATTATACTGGAACTATAATATAAGTTAAACTCGTCCTATATTAATTCAATGATAAATCAAAGTTCATAACACAAACAAGTTTCACATTTTGCAGGCCATTTCAATTAAAAATGCAAGAAGTTCAGATGAGAAGTTCAAACTGCAAACAAATACCCAAATAAAGGTAAGTTCAAAAAAACGTTGTAAAAAACAAAACACTAATCTCAACTGACACGCAGAAGGATTTTCCTGATGTACGTGAAGGAAGATAATGATGACGGACCTAGAATGAGAAATATAGAAACTGATATAAATGTCATTCGGGATGTGTGGAAAATCATTGTTGACATCCATAGTTATAAGGATATGAATGTCATTTGAATACTTACTAAAGCTTCTCTTCAATCTCCTTCAAAATATAAATACTGCCAACAAATGAGTTCTTACAGCCAATTCCCAAAATCGTTCACATTTTACAAAGCGAGATATATTAAAACAATTGGCATGAAATATTATAATCAATCAAGGTCATTTGGTAATGTATACGTTTGAGATGACACATAACAATTTTCATTTGTTTCCCAATTGTAAACATTTTGTAAGTTTAACTTCAAAAAATTATACTAAGTTAAAAATGTCCATAAATTATCCTACAATCGCTTAGTACATGTACTATGATGAATGATTGTTTAGGATGTATCATTCATTACTTTTTTTCTAAGTTGTTAATCGTATTATATTGAAGGAGTCATAGTAACACCATTCCATTCGATTTAATTAGTAGGTAAAACATGTTTGTCATTTGGTAATGTATACGTTTGAGATGACACATAACAATTTTCATTTTTTTTCCAAATTGTAAACATTTTGTAAGTTTAACTTCAAAAAATTATACTAAGTTAATAATGTTGGTAAATTATCCTACAATCGCTTAGTAGATGTATTCCGATGAATGATTGTTTAGAATGCATCATTCATTTCTTTTTTCTAATTTGTTAATCGTATTATATTGAAGGAGTCATAGTAATTTTGAACTAACCATTGTATTACCTCCCAAACCAAAACTAATGGTTAATGA
>JAOSBL010000009.1:20738492-20749087 GCA_027568915.1 Erythroxylum roraimae
TTGAACATTTTGATATTGTAATGCCATTTTGGATGATTGTGCTTGGCTTGATAGATTTGATGTGTATGAATGTATGGTGGAGTGAGATAAGTATGCTTCCGCAGATTATCTCCTTCGTTTGTTCCGACAGGTTACCCCTGGGTTCGGCCTTGGAGGTCGGGACTTGGGGCCAACGGTCTCCGTTTTGACTCCGTATGGATAGTTGGGTTTCCGTGAATGGGGTCCAGTACTGTTCGACTGGGCTCCGGGAACGGGATCCAACACAAGTTACTCCTAAAGCTAAAGCCTGGAAGTGCCGTTAACGTCTGAAGGTTGACGTTCCAATTGCTCCTCTAAATCAAATAACATACACATATATCAAAATTTTCACAAGTATAAGTGTTAAAAAATGTAAATGTTTGAAATGAAATATGTACAATGCATGTTTATGACAATCCCAGGTATTTTTCTATCAATTTCATCACAAAATCATTCTCATATCAAAACTCATCTAAGTATAATTTATACTTAGGTTTATGCCTCACTAAAACCATTAAAATCTCTATTCCTTTCTCATTGAATCACTTCAGATTTTTCCAATACACACTTTCGAGTCTATTGTTCACATTCAATCAGAGAGTGAAAATGAAGTAATTTGGTCATACTCTCATCTAGAAAAGTGTTCCTCTATGTCTTATGTTTCTATTGACACCAAAATCACTCAATTTGGTTTAGTAATTTGGAAGATATACCTCAAATATTTTTAGACTGTTCTTATTCAAAAACAATATACTATGCACAGCTTCCATCCAAAAATTGAACATCTTAGAGACTGAATCACAATTTGACTTCTTCAGATTATTTGTAGCCCTATTTCTCTAGTTTACTCCAAATAAAAAATAATGTCATTTGAAATTCTATAAGTCCAAATATAATCAAAATACTGAAGTGTGTTCAGTAAGATAATCCTATTTCACTGTTCCAACAGATTCCCACATTTTCATTTGATCAATCTTTTCCAAATCAATTCAGAATGCTACCAATTTTTGTGGAGGGATAGAATAATGTGCTAAGAATCGATTGGTTTAAGAATTAAGTCATTTGGATGTCTAGAGAAGAAGTTATGATCAAAAGAAGCAAGACTGTTCAGTAAAAGAGAAAATCTCAAATGCACGATCGTGCTTAAGCACGTGGGTGCAAATTTCACTTCATCTCCAAAGTCACCATCGCATTTTTGCTATACTCAAAGTCACCGTCATGCTTATGTATGACGGTGCAATTCCACTTCTTCTTCTCCACAGACATCTCAACTTCTAAAGTCCATAACTTTTGATCCAGAACCCCAAAATTTTCAAATTTTATATCAATGGAAAGCTAAAAGAAAGATCTACAACTTTCATGGAAACAATTTTGTCAAAATCTGCCTAAATCAACACAGTAAATTCATGGAAGTTCAGAGAAAAAATTTAACTCTCTTAACAATTCATTCCTAGTAACTTCTCAGATGACTTCCATTCACTAAAATCTAACACTTCAATTTTTATTTCTAGTCATTCTACTCCATTTCATTTAACTCATTCACCATAAATTCATACTACTCCTAAATATGCAAATTTAATCAAATTCTCAAATTCATCAAAAAGAAGCAGATATCAGTATTCCACTCTTCATGTTCTGCATTTTCAACTTTTGTCCATATTCTCTATTTTACTCTCAACTTTTATTTATACATTCATTCCCATCTCAAACCATCATTTTACAACTACTGTTCAACTCCAAAATCATTTTCTTGATCATCTCTAAGGAACTCACCTACTCACGTACACACACATATATATACATGCACAGTGAATAGAAAACAGAGCATATTCAGCATATCATCTTTTCATACTATAATTTTCTACACTAATCTCATACACCATTTCATTTCTATTTCAAACTCCAATAATCATTTCTACATCACCTGATCACTAACAATCCATCAAATACTAAGTAACACTATATCCATATTTTCCCATCCTATTTACACGGTATTCATAAATATACACGAAAATCCCATGTTCATGCAGATGACAGTAATTCATCAAATTTATTTCATAAATCTATAACTCTAAAAGATTTACTCAATACTTGTTAAAAACTCCAAGATCTACAACTATTCCAAAGCCCTAAACTTCATGCAATTTCACATATACCACTGTATAAATTGACCAGCTTTGGTTTTTTTAAGGTAGAAGAACAGTTAACAATGTGGAAGTGGTGTGGGATATGGAAAAATAAAGAAAACTCTTGGAAGGTATTTGATGGAAAACTCTGTGTATTGAAAGAAAATTTAAAGAAGGTGGCTACGAAGAAGGTAACTGGAGCCTTTTTAACTCTCTGAGATCATAACTCTCTCTCGGACAAAATTATAAAAAGTAACTTAACTAAGTCAGTGACACTTGTCACTTTCCCAATGTCTAAGCTCTAACCAAGTTCCTTTTGGACTAATTTCTTTAATTCTCATCTTTACAATCCAATTATCTCCAAATATCATTGATTCCTATTCCTATTTTCCATAATACTCTATAATTTTCAAAAATTATTCCTAATTTCACCAAAATTAAAAAAATACAAAAATTCCACTAATCAATAAAAATTTCTAATATAAATAAATTCAAAATTCTCAAAAATCACAACTCAATCCAACTATACCTGGAATTATTCATGAATGCATGTACAATTATTTTCATGTGCAAAAATTTCACTATTCACGTGTATGTGTATGTCATATTATGCATGAGCATGAAAAATGCATTTCTAAGCTCTCATTTATCATTCATATTTACTATTCTAGCCTCCCCGCAAGTAATAGGATGTTACATTTGGAGTTTCTTGCAGACCTTCTCCATATGACCAAACTGTTTACAAGCTTTGCATTGAAAATTTGGTATAAACCAACAAAAATCTGCTGTATGATTCGTCTTTTGACAGTGAGGACAGGGAGGAAACTTGTCCTTTTTAAACCCTCCTCTATTATTTTGTTCATTCTTCTCCTTTTCCTTTTTGTTATGTTAATATTTTTTGTGACCAAATGACTTGAATTTCTGTGTAGCTACATATGCTCCTTCATTTTGACTCTCCTCCTCCCGAAATGCTTTCCTTTGTTCCACAACTTGCAATGCATTTGCAAGTTCTGTGACAATGATTTTTTCCATGTCCCAATTGTCTTCCAAAGAGGAAATTTTAGATTCAAACCTCTCAGGGAGTGTTACCATGACCTTCTCCACAATTCTCTTCTCTTCAACTTGTTCCCCCCAGCAGCCTTATCTCATTGATAGTCTTCATAATTCTGTCAGCATAATCCTTGATCTTATCGGATTCCTTTATGCAATGCATCTCAAATTCTTTCCTTTAATTGAGTATTTGCATCTTCCTTGTTTTGTCACTGCCCTGAAACTCTTGCTTCAATCTTTCCCAAGCTTCTGTGGCAGATTCACAATCCATGCTTCTTGTAAAAATCACATCATCCACAGCTGAGTGAATGCATGAAAGAGCACGAAATTTCTTAGCAGTTTCTTCAGCATGATGCTTGATTTGGTTTACTGTGGGATTGGTGGGAAGAGGATTCACTTACTTACCATCAACATATTCCTAAAGATCAAATGATCTCAAGTATGTCTTCATCTTCACATCCCAAATTTGGTAGTTTTGGCCATTAAAAACTGGAGGTGCAGTGTTTGAAGGTGTGGAAGTCATTGGATAAGAGTTTTTGAGAAAGCTGATGAGAGTGAGTGAGGTAAATAAGTTTCTGGTTGTTTTGAATCACAAGTCCCTTACAAGATCAAGAATGCTCTGATAACATGTAAAGAAATGCAAAGGATATTGTAAGGAACTTGTATATTCGAAAGATGAATGAGAATTGGAGCAAAAGAGTCTACTTCTTTCATTGCTTTCTGTAAATATATAGCTTGAGTGTACAGATTACATCTATTTGAAATTCAAAAAATACAATGATTGTTGAACTGGACTGAACATACTGATTTAGCAACTAATACAAGTAATCCATACCTACTTCACTATAACTCAACTTAAACTTTACAATAGCAATAAATCAAGTTACACTTTAACAATCTACTGTCATAATGTTGTGCAATCGATCTGTTATTTTAATCAGCACTGCTTTTGCATCTTCCATGGCTAGGAACATTTTCTGCAAGCTTATCTACCTCACACAATTTTGCTTGCTGTATTGTTCTCACGTGCAAGCTTACTTAAGTGACTAAGCTTAGAGACCCCGAAGAAAATCAAGTATCAAATTTGAAGCATTTAAATGACCCCTAACAAGATATAAAACAAAACAGTGTTATCCAAGTGTTTCTTGACAGACCATAAATAAAAACCAGTGCATTGCTAGGTATTGTTAATGTTTTAGAGCCCAAAAAACACCGCATTCAGAAAAGTATGTCTTACTACTAATAAATGCATAGATACAATCAGTTAACTGAAAAGGCCATAATCCAGGCAAAAAGTATATTATATATAAGAAAGAAAGTTCCCTTAAATTATGTAATGATACAGTATCTGTGTGCAAGGCGGCAAAAGTTCAGAAGCTTCATAACATTGTTGATCCTAACACCAAATTCAATTATTAACCAAAAACTTACTTCCTCTTACCCCTTCAACAAAATCAGCCACCCCCTGCTCCAAATGACCTACAAATATGGTCGCCACTTTGAAAAGAATTGTAAAGAGTGTCATGTAGCAACCTTACAGCAACCATTGTAGAGTCAGCGCCAATCTTAGCAAGCAGAACTGCAGTCTCTACAAAATGCTGCAAATAAGGATCTCTAGCCGCACGCATCTAAAAGCAAGCATCGTAAACTACTTGAATAAATCCAAAAGCATAAAACTCTCAAACAACTTATATCCCATCAAAATTATTGGTTCCAAGATTAACTTGCCCTCAATGTGGTTTCTCCGCCTCATGAAAAACTTTTAGCACAAAATCTTCATTGAAAATTTTGTGCATCCGCTGCGCATCACATAACAATTTCTTTGCGTAAGGCACATGTTTAACCTCCACGCAAGTATCCTCCATAGAAAATGTTAATTCATTCACAACAACAAAAGTAGAAGAAATTGTTGGTTTATGCCCTACCGCTAATGGCTTTGGTTATAGTTTAGTGACAAAATTATTAATAAAGACATTCTTTATCTTTATGTATTAATTACATTTGATGTTTTAATACTAAAGATAAAATCCTTGAAATAATTAATGTGCAATTGAAATTATGATGAGATTATAATTATGAGATTCAATTTACATTTACGTATTATTCCTAAATATTCCTAGCCGTAGTTTCATCAAGACGGGATATTGTTGAAACGGTAAAACTAGCTCACATTATGTTTCTTTTTTATAAATAAAATAATTAATTTCATAAATTAAAGTATATAGATACTTAAACTAATGTGTGGATGATTATTAGAGAATAAGTCACTGAACTGACCCGATTATGAGAATCCTTAATGGAATATTAATTATGTGTCTGTAGATTTTCTCATAATGATGGTTTTATAATTGATCATTAGACTTGAGATTACCAAGATATCTTGTGTGGGAATTACTGTGTTTTGATGTTACTTATGAACCGTCCTAGGATAATTCAGTCAGTAGTAATTTGATGCAATATGAACCATATGGAGATAGTTGAGTAAGTCAATAAAACATTTGTCACTCTAACGTAATTAGAGAGAATGTTCCACTGTTCTTGATTAGTAGTGATTTATAGAATTCTCTGGCCAGAGTTAATTGATATTTGAAAAGGCATTTTTCAAGTTTTAATTATAAATCAATTACTAATTAGCAAGAATGAACATGATTGGACTAAAAGAGTAGACATTATATTCACACTTTGTCTAACTAGAATAATGGATGACGAAAAAATTAAATTATACATCATAACCATATATGGACATGTTAAGTCAAACAACTTTAACATTCCTAATTTTTGAGTAGTCATTACATATTGCTAGACGTCAATCTTGACCTATGATTATAAGTTATTTAATTGGAGAATTAAAGATAAATTAAAAATTATCTAATTCTAATTGTGAATTAGAATTATAATTTATAATCATTGTCAATATATTAGGAACCTAATGGGTCATTAAAGAGCAATTTGTAAAAGAAAAATCAATTTAATTGAGCTGGACTTAATTATAAAGTTTGAGAAACTTTATGGATTAAATATGAGATACTTGATTTTATTAAAATTAAATTAATTATAATTATAATTATAATTTGATTTTAATTTTAATTAAATAATTTAATTTTAATAAAAATTAAAAAATCCTAATGATTTTTCTATTAATAGGAAGAACGTTAAGAAGCTAGCACTTATGTTCTCCATCTCAAAAGAGTTTTGAGAAATTCCTCTGTGGATACCGTTAGAGGCTGGACGTTTGAACAGTTCGTGGTTAACAAATCGGAAAAAGTTTTCAAAGGATTTCAACAGGAACGCGAATAAAGTACAATTTCTTACGATTCATATTCTTGTTTTATTCAAATTAATCAATTATCAAGATCTGCTCGAAATTCGTAAAATTTTATTTTTTTGCTGCGCCAGTGATTTGATAACGGTTGGATTCCAACAGTAGTATCAGAGCCTCCTTTAATTGTTTAACTTGAATTAGAGGCTTAATTGTTATTGATTTTGATAATAATTAAGGTTTTAAGAACTGATTTTTGTTTGTTCTCCGCGAGTGTGCCTTTTCTGCTTCTGGGTTTTATGTTCTGTTAATGAATTGATTATTGTTCTGAACAACAAAATCCTTGTTCTGGAAGTTGTTTCACGAATGTTTTTTATTTGTTCTGAAAATTTAATTTTTTCTGCCTGTTTGGGATTATTAATTCCTTGAAACATCAAAACCTTTGATAGCAGATACTGTGCGTATACGAGAGTTCTGAAAAACGTTTTCTATCACCTATGCATTTTGCCTTATTAAAAAAAATCAATTTGCATATGTTATTTGCTTTAACCCTTGCGATAGCTGCCTTGTATTGTGCTTCTTCGTGTTTGTATTTCTGCCCATTATTGTGATTACTTATGCACGATTACTTCTGTCCACGAATTAGTGCGTTCCCTTGTTTTTGGATTTGAAATTTTTGTGTGTTTGCCGAACAATCGCCCATCTTTGGTGAAAAGCGACGAGGGTGTCGTGGGTGACTCAGTGGGTCACTTGCAATGCCACTGGCTGGCGTCGTTAGTGGTGACACTAGGCACGCCAGGCGTCGCTAGCAACGCCAGTGGGTTACTCATAATGCCACTGGATTGGCATCGCTAGGGCGATTAAAAAGCCCATGAATCGCAAGGAGCGACTATCCTGCGAGAAGCAGACGTTGCAGTGGAAACCCAGGCACAACAGTGATGGCGAAGGCGACGTGAAGGAAGCATATGGGAGATGGTAGTTTGAAAATGTGGGAGCGTCGGTTGGAGAAACGTGGGCATATACACACATCCATATGTCAGGAGCAAACGGAGAAGCAATCATGGGTCGGTGGCTGGAGAACCGCTGGATGGAAAACACACTCCTACGGCCCCCTAGCATACGTCTGAATAGACGGGCAACGGGACCTGTTGACTGTGGGCCTCGTCCACAGTTAGCCCACAAAAGCTTTCCGTACTTGTTTTATTTGATTTTAATGTTTTGAAATTTAATTAAATTAATTTAATGAAGATTAAATTAGTTTATATGATAATTTTTATTAGGAATATTTTGGAAATTAGTTTAATTTTTCAAGAGTTGAATTATTAAATTAAATTAGTTATCAAATTAATAATTAGAATTAAGCCAAGGTTTTAAATGATTTCTTACATAATAGGATTATGTTAGAAATTATAAATGTAATGAGATTATATTAATTAAGATGAGATCTTAACTTCAAAATTAAATTAATTATTTTTCTTAATATGATTAAGATAGATAACTGTATTGATGCTTAATTAATTTTAGAAAAGAAGTTTCTAAAATTAAAATTAATTAGTTTCAATTAGATTGAAATTACTTAATTTGACTCTTTAAAATTAGGAAAAGTTTTTTAAGTAATTAAGAAAGTTATTTCTTAATTAAATATATTTACTTCAATTTGTTGAGATAAATTAAATTTATGATTATTTTTGTTTAGAGAATTATTGTTCAATTTAATTTAGAAATTGTTTCTTTATTTTTGAATAATAAGTTTCTTGATTTATTAGAAAAGTATTTTTCTTCATTAAATTTTTAAAAAAGTTTTTTAATTTATTAATTGAGAAAAATGAGATTTCTTTAATACTTTTGAAATGTAGTTTTCTAATTAATTAAAGAAAGATTCTCTAGTTAATTAATAAATAAATCTCCAAATAAATAATATAATGACTTTCTTAATTAAATTTAAAAGTGTTTTATTTAATTTTGAAAGTAGTTTCCTTTAATATTAGAAAATAGTTTTCTAATTAAGGAAAAGCAATTGGTAATGAGATTAGAAATAGTTTTCTAATTGGATTAGAATTTGTTATTTATGTAATTTTGAAAAAGGATTTTTGTAAATTATAATAAATAATTAGCATAATTTATTGAAAATTGTTTTCAATTAAATTTTGTTAAAAGAGTCAAGATAATTGAAAATAGTTTCTATTTGGATTTGAAATTTTGTTTTCAAATCAAAATAAAATTCTATTTGGAATAGAAATTTAGTTTATTTAGGAATCAATGAGTTTAATCTAATGTAATTGTTTAAAGAGTTGGAAATATTACTTTAGATTATGAAAATCAAAGTTTCATGTTTTATGCATGTAATTTGATTATGCATGGATAAGATGCATACTTTATTTATGTGGTAGTTATATATTGGATGCATGATAAATTGTATGTATTATATGTTAGATATTTTACATGCAATTTATGATGGATGCGACAAATAAAATTAAAATCCCTCGTTAAAATATTAAGTACACGTTAAGAATGTGATTGTTGCATTCCATTGTTATAAGAATAAACCAAAGTTCTTTTTATAATAGGCTTGTTAAGCAAACTTAAGGCCGTTTTATCTCAAACATGTTTAGTCTCATAGTAGTAGGTTCTAATTAACTAAATTTTGTGTGATTTGGACGAGCAAACTCATGAACAAATGAATTTAGAGGTAGAGTTAGGAATAACATATATTATATATTTTGACAAGAGTTATCAACTAACAGATCTAGGAGTCACATGAGATGTGATTAATAAAGTTGTTATCTACCTAATTTAAGTTTAGTTGGTTTGTTGATTAAGTCTTTGAAAGAGTTAAAGTTAATGATTTAAGGATGTAATTCTTAGTTGAAGTATATATTATCCATTAAGTTTAGAACTACATTGGATAATAAAAGGTTATGAGATATCCAAAGGGTTCGATATAATCTTACAGACCTGTTGAACAAATTGTTGGTTTCAATGTGTACTTATAGCATAATAGTTATAAAGATAAGTAGTGGGAGTAAGATGAAATTTGAAAAGTTCAAATCTCATGACAATACATCCAATTAGAACTAGTGCCTTTATTGATATATTTGATATATAGTTAAAAGGCTACAAGATATTGAAAGATTTACTTTCATGATGAATTCAAAGAGTTTGTTTTGGAGATGATTGTGAATTTATTATGTCTACAAGAAGGTTAGTGGGAGTATGGTTGTCCAATTTAGTGGGAGTATATAAAGACATATTGCTTATAGAGAACAAAAATTTTATTTTTCAATTATTAAAAACATAATTGCCTAAGAACAACTCTTATTGGATATGAAAAGGCAACAACTTAATCCTGAGAATTAGATCTATAGGATATATTGGAAGTTGCTTACCTATTCTAACTCTAATTACATTGATCATGTACTAAAGGTATTCAGTATTTGAGATATCATATACTTATGAAGTATTGATGATATCCATTATTCTATGTATGAGTTGATATTTGAGTTTAAGAAGATAAGGATATAACTTTAGTAACAAATCCTAATTAAGTTTCATTTACTTAGAACAATATCATTTAAGATTGGAAAGGTTTCAATGTAGCAATAGTTGCTAATTAAGTTATAATACATTTTTCATTTAGTAGAAATGATTAATTGGATCAATAAGTTCTTTTGTGAACTTGATATAAATCCTTGCATTGTTCAAGACAGTAATGTATTGTAGAACATTAGAGCCACTGGACATATAAAAGGAGCTAAGGTATCATCAAAGATCTAATGATGTATTCTGGCCAAATTTCTTAATTATAATGATAATCGAGATGGAAGTTGTAAGATTTAAGCAAGTGCTCACTATAGAGAATCTAAGAGAATTCTCTTATTAAGCCACTGTCTAAGTAGTAGAATAATCGTTATATGGTGATATGGTGTGAGATACTTAAACGATTGACTTAGTGCAAGTAGGAGATTGTTGGTTTATGTCCTACAACCAATCACTTTGGTTGTAATTTAGTGACAAAATTATTAATAAAGGCGTTCTTTATCTTTATGTATTAATTACATTTGATGCTTTAATACTAAAGATAAAATCCTTGAAATAATTAATGTGTAATTGAAATTATAATGAGATCATAATTGTGAGATTCA